>JACVTC010000026.1:1095000-1110000 GCA_016946835.1 Neocallimastix lanati (nom. inval.)
ATTCTCATTAAATTGAAAAAAAAAAAAAAGAATTATATTATAAATGCTTTTTCATATAATCAACAAAAAAAAATATTTATAAATGTAATCTTATATTTAAAATCTTATATTTAATAAATAAAATATGATTTAAATTACAAATATATATATTTATATATATATATACTTTAATAAAAATTTTTATATTTATTCATAAAATTAAAGATATATATAAAAAGTTTTTATTATTTACAAATGTAACCTATGCGGGGTTTATATGATATAATATATACATATTATATAATATATTATATACATAATTTAATATAAATATTATATTTCTATTTTTATTTTTTTCTTAATATAAATATTAAGAAAAAAATAAAAATAGAAATAAAAGAGCCTTAAAAGCTAACCAAAAAGAAAAACATACAAACAAATAAATAAATAAACGAGAAAATAATCAAGCAAAAAAAAAAAAAATATATATATATATATATTATGATTGTTCTATTTTACCATATTTTTTTTTTATTTGTTAAATAAATCTATAAAATATTTTTCTTTATTGCAATTATTATTAAATTATTGTTAATTAAATAATGAAATAAAATGACGAAGAATAAGGGTGATTTATATTGTGAAAAAGGTTCATTTCGGAAAATGGCGTAGTTAACAAAAAATGAATAAAAATGAAAGTGAAATATTACGTAGATATTACTTTTTTGAATACAACGAAATAATTAATTAATTAATTATTCTTTATATAATAATAAAGTTTATAATTATTTTTTTTTTTTAGTTTTAAATGGAATTATTGAATAGTTTTTCTTTTATATAATATTATTCTTTACACTTGTATCATTAAATATAAAAGATTATTATTTTTTTTTTTAAATTATAAACTATTATATTTGTTATTAATAACTAATGATATTAATATTTAATGATATAGAAATATTCACAAAACTATTAATATTAATATTAATATTATAAATTTTTTATTCTAATAAATAAATTTTACTATTTTACATTAAATATGAAATTAATTAGTAATCATTTAAAGGATGTAATTCATTTCGCCAAATGGCGTTTTAATTAATAAAATAATAAATAAAATAAATAATAAATAAATAAAATAAATAATAAATAAATAAAATAAATAATAAATAAATAAAATAAATAATGAATAAATGGATAAATAAATAAATAAATAATTTTTATATTATTTATTAAGCAAGAAGAAAAAACAGACATCCTAAAAGTTCTTTTTTAATAAATGATAGATAATAATAAATAAATAAATAAATAAATAAATAAATAAATAAATAAATAATAAATGAATTAATATTTTTTTAAAAAATAGTTTTTTAATTATTTAAATAAAATATTAAGATAATATATAATATATATATATATATAAATAATTATATAAGTACTCTAAATAAAATAGTCAAGAATAATAAATTATATTAGTCTTTTTAAGTATATTTAATATTTTCTATGAATATATTATAGAAATATTGATTTAAATAATTATAGATTTATCTTATTATTAGGAATACTATAAAAGTAAATTTTTAATTATAACATAAAATATAAAATTTTATATATTAATACATAGATATAATCAAAATTATTTTCATAATAAAATAAAAAATACTAAAATAATGCCTATTAATAATAGAAAATAATGATATCAAGTAATAAAAAATTTTCATTTTTTTAATGTATTTATATTCATTGCGTCTAAATAATTTTGTATTATTTTTCTTTGTCGAAGAAAAATTAAATTTATACTTTTTATTAATAACCTCTCTTTTCGCTTCATTTATTTTAATTTTTAGATTCTCCTCTATTTATGATAAAAATATTAATTAAAAGTTTTAGATAAATATTCGTAATAAATATTTTAATACAATCAATTTTAATTAATATTATTAGTATTAATTATCTAAATCTTTCATTTTTTTATTCTTTAAATTATTTAAATGCAAATTTTGAAATGTAATACTTTAAGATATATAAGTAATAAAAGAAAAAAGTATGAAAAGAGATTACATTCTTTTTCATTTTTTTTTTTCTTTATTATTATAAAGTAGGAAAATAATTTAGGATTAGAATATGCTTAAAATTTGTTTATTATCAGATTGAAAAAGTTAAATATTATTATTAAATATTTATTTTTTACTTTTTATTATTAATTAATACGCCACTTTCAAAAATATAAACATTTAACTATTCTATGTAAATACGTGGATTACAAGTATTTACAAGTATTACAAGTGTTTCAAAAATAAAGTTTATTAAAAAAAAAAAGTTAATTAGTTAATCTATACATATATCATACTTTTAATTATATATATACTTTTTTTTTTATTTATTATTGAATTGGAAAAAAAATAATAAAAATGGTGAACATGAACTAACATAACAATTTAATAAGGTTAATTATAATATATATTTAATAATATATATTAATAATAAAAGACATATTATACAAAATGATAGAAATATTATAAAAGAACTAACATATATTAATAAATTTGAAAATATAAAATTACTGAAGAAATAATAATTAAATAATATTAAGAATTTATTTTATTTGAGTTAATTAATTTGTGATTGGTTATTAAGCTATATTTAAGCTCATATATAAATTAATTCATAGATATATACTATAAAGTAGTAGAATTGACTATAAATAAATGTTTTTATTTGTTATAAGTTTAATAATATAAATAAACTATAACAGATATTTAAATTTTTGTTATATGTATATATTTTAAACAAAATTTTTAATCCAATTATTTAAAAAAAAAATATTTATATACATATAAATATTAACACAAAAAAATTTATATTTATATATAAATATCAATACAAAAAAAAAAATACCCTAAAATTTTTATAATAATATATTTTGTAAAGAAAAAAAAAATTATATAGTTATGACATTTATTGTAGTTAATATGACATTTATTTCTATTAAAAATGGTTAAGTTTAAAAAATTAAAATATATTATTAAATATAATTGTTATTTTATTATTATTTTATTACAAATAATATTATTTTTAATTAAATGGATTATTTATTTCTAATTAATTATATTTAATCTATATTTTTATATGAAAAAAATATTCATACAAAATTTTTATATTTTATTTTATATATAGAATGAATATTTTAAATGATTTCTAAAATTAAATAAATATATATATTTTAAATTTAATTCATAAAATAAATTAATACATATAATATATACATAAATGTTAATTATATAAACTAATTATAATATATTAATATGTATTAATTCAGAATTAATTAATATTATCCCTTAAAATAAGGGGTTAATATAATCAATAACTAAACATGATCATTTTTATGTAATGCTTATATAATATTATATAAAAATATAAATAAATGAACAATTTAGAAACAAGAAAACGAAAAATCTAATAAATATATGGAAAATTAATTATAGAAATCTAGAATAAAATTATTAAGAAAAAGAGTTCATAAGATTTTATTTATTTATAAAAGATTGCTTATTAAAAGGGGATAAATTCCGATTTTTGAAACAATTTCAAAACAATGAAATTTGATTAGAAAAGAAAAAAAAGAAAAAAAAAAAAAAAAGAACATTTTTTAAACAATCCTATTAAGAATAAAAAAATGAAAAATTCTTATATTTAAAAACTACTTCTTAATGATCATAATATTTACTAAATGTGAAAAAGGAAATATTAAAAAACCTAAATATATTTACAAAAACTGTTATTTGTTCCTTTTTTTTTTTCATATTATAATAAATAAACTTAAATTATATAATTATCGTAATTGAACGGATAAATAGTAACTTTTAATTTTTATACTCTATTTATTTAATTTTAATATGTATAATTTATATTTTCATTTTATATTAAAAAATAAAATAATAATAGTGGCTATTTATGAATTTTTTTTTTCTAATGTTAAAGGATTTAATAAATTAAATAAATAAATAAATAAGGTTATAAAAAAATATAAAATTTATATTAATAATAAACTATATTAATTCTATTTATTATTATTTTTTTACTTTATATAAATATAATATGAAAAAAGTTAAAATATGTTTTTTTTTTTTAATATATATAAATATATTACTAAATTTTAATTCATACAAAAAAAAAAAAAAACGTGTCACGTCACACACATTATTTATATTTATAAAGGATTTAAATTGAAATAAATTTAATATTATGGTGTATTATATAGGTAGAATAATGATTTTTAGATAGATATATATTGTATACATATATTGTAAATTTAATTAAAATTAATTTATGAATTTCGGATATGCAAACTGTTTTTTTTTTTTTTTTTTTTTTAAAAAAAAAAAGATAATTTAATCAGATAATTTAAATTTTTCCAGTTTAATTATATTTTAATTTCATGGTTATCAATAAATGAATAAATGTATAAATTTAAAATCTATGGAAAATTATAAGTTAACAAAAAAAAAAAAAGTAATCAATCAATCAATCAATCAATAAATTAATCAATAAATATTACTAAAAATTTTATTAATAAAAATTTAAAAGTTTGTAATTCTATTAACGTATTAATGTAAAAATAAAAATAAATATATACTAAAAATTAATTATTATTATTTTAAAGTAATGAAGTACATATATAATAAAAATAAAATTTCATAAATAAATTAAAAATGAATAATTATTTAAATAAAATTATATTAGGCATTTAAAATTATAGTATTTTTTGATAATAATTTTCTATCATAATTTAAAATAATTTATATATATATTAGATTAAATAATGGATAAATAATTTATATATATAATAGATTAAATAATGGTTTATACATTAAAGATAATGGAAAAATATAATTTAAAGTCTATTTAAATTATTTAAATATATATTTAATGGTATTAAATTTTAACTTTTAATGAATATATATATTATTAAAGACTAATTGAAAATTTTTAGGGAATTATAGTATAAATTATGATCATTAAGTTAATAAATATTAAATTAACCATCAACTTTACATTTTAATGTTTTTTTTTTTTTTTTTTTTTTTTTTAAATTTTTTATATAAATATTAACAAAGGTGTATCATATTTAATAATGATGTGTACGATGAGAACATTATAATAATGAAATTAATAATAATATATTATATTAGTATATAATAAGTATAAATTTAATCATATGCATTTATAAATATAGATATTTTTCTATAGCTAACAATTCAAATAAATAAATTTATTTATAAAAAGAAAAAATTCTCCAACATGGGTCAATTTTTGTTTTCTTTCTCTCCTTTTCTCTCTCTATAAAGAAAAATTATAAAAAATAAATATAAATAAATATAAATATAAATAAATAAATAAATATAAATAAATAAATATAAATAAATAAATATAAATAAATAAATAAATATAAATAAATATAAATAAATAAATAAATATAAATAAATATAAATAAATAAATAAATATTTATAAATTTCATAAATAAATGAAAGAATGAAAAAGGAAATTCATATAATTAAAAGAACTTAATAAATTGATTTTTATGAATTAATATTACATAGAATTAAAAATAATATATGGAAAATTGTACTATTAATAATTGTAGTATATAATACAAGAATTTTTAATATGGGATAAGAAAAATTAAAATAATTATTTTTATATAATTGATGATTATAAAAAAAGAATAATATTGGAATATAAAAAGTTAATTACTATTAAAGATCCTGGTTATATATAATTAAAAAATAAAAAATAAAAATAAAAATAAAAAATAATAATAAAAAAAAAAAAAAGCATGGTATATTATTTTATAATATAAAAAATATTTATTATATTTTTTTTATAGCAATATATATAAAATATTAATGTTATTACTATAAAATCTAATATTACAAAATAAAATAAAAAGTTATTTTTTTTTATAGCAATATATATAAAATATTAATGTTATTACTATAAAATCTAATATTACAAAATAAAATAAAAAGTTAAAAAGTTAAAAAAAAAAATTAATAAAATAAAATAAAATAAAAAATAAATAAATAAAAAATAAGGTTGGTAAAATGTAAAACAATATAATAAAAAAAGCATTAATTATTATTGTTATTTATTAAATATTATAAAAAAAAACTTAAAATCCTTTATATGCTTGTTATAGTTTTTTTTTTTTTTTTTTTTTTAATTTAATAAATTTAGTATTATATCAAACCAATATTTATATATTTTTCCTAACTATAAAATAAAATATTATGAAAAAAGTCATAAATATTAAAGATTTCCTAACTATAAAATAAAATATTATGAAAAAAGTCATAAATATTAAAGATAAAAAATAGTAATTAGGTCAGATGAATAATTAAAGTAATTATTAATTATTATTAATTAATTATTGTTTTGATATTTAAAAATCTGGATTTTATTATAAAAATATATTTAATATATTTTTATAATACTTATTTTATTTTATTTTATTTTTTTTTTAAATTGTATTGATTATTTTATTTTATTTTATTTTATTTTTTTTTTAAATTGTATTGATTATTTTATTTTATTTTTTTTTTTAAATTGTATTGATTAAACTAGTTATATTATATATTAAGATTATGTAATATTCAATATATGAGGGTCACTATAACATATAAAATGTATTGCACAGCCACAATAGTTGTTAATGGCCATACTAGTCAACTTCGACCCTAGTTTCTTAATGAAGAAAATAGTAGTAATAATAAAAAAGTAATAATTTCATATAAATTCTTTTTATTAAAAATGTAATTTAGTATAAATTCATTTAAAAAAGTTTATTTTTTTTATTTTACCTTAATTTTTTTATAAAGTTAAAATATATAAAATATAATATAATGATTCTATATATTAAATATTATTCAATAAAAAATGAATCTGAATTAAATTTTTAAATATATTAAAAAATTAATTGGTTACTAAAATAAATATAAAAAATAAAAAAAATTTCTATAATTGACCAAAATATATTAATATACTATTTTTATTGTAATAAATTATTTTTGAAAATTAAAATATTTAAATAATATGGTAATGTAATATACCATATATTAAATATATAAGGATTTTTTATTTTATTTTATTTTATTTTTTTTTTTTTAAAAAAAAAAAAAAAAAAAAACAAATAAAATGATATAGTAATAAATATATTTATAAACTTATAAATTTATATGTATTTTTAATGGGTAAATTTTATTTTTTTTAAAAATTTTAAAATAAATAAGATAAAATAAATTGTTTGTTTTTTTTTTAAAAAATTATAACTTGTATTAATATATTAAAATTGATATAGATTAATGCTTTGATAATCTGTTTCATAATTATCCTTGTTTATCCATAACATGTCTTTTTATTTTTAATTGAAATAATACTTTTATATATATATTGAAAGAAAGGTATTGTTACATATAGATATTTACAAATATTTTTTTTTTTTTTAAAAAAAAAAAAAAAAGAAAAACAAAGATGAAAATTTTCCTATTTTAATTTATATAAAATTATTTTAATGTAGGTTAATGTACATAAATAGATCTATATTATTGGATTAGTTTATCATTTATTCTAAAAAAGTTTGTAAAAAATATATTAACATATATATACGTATACATTTTTTATGTTTCTAATTATTTATAGTAATTGATAAATTTTAATATCTGGTTATTCATTTTTTTTTTTATTTTAATTCGTTATTTTTTTTATATAGTTTAATAAAATATCAAATTTTTAAATAGAATTCTCTATTTATTTTAAATTATAACCTTGTTATATAAATTAATTCTTTTAAATAAATTTATATTAAATTTCCTAATCATTTTTATATTAAAACCTAAAACATTTATTATTATATTATATTAATAATAAAAACTATATTATTTTTTGTTAAAATAATCAATTAATTATTATTATTTTGTTAAAATATAAAAAGTCTTCAGTTTATAAAAAAAAAAAAAAAATTAAAAATATAAAAAAAAAATTATTTCCTCTATTTATACTCTTTTTACTTTTTTTTTTTCTTTTACTTTTTCTTTTCTTTTCTTTTCTTTTTCATTTCTTTTCTTTCTTTTCTTTTTTCTTTTTCTTTTTCCTTTTCCTATTTTTTTTTTATATATTTTATATAAAAAAATAATTATAAAATGTTAATTTTTTAATATTATTTCAATAATTATTATATTTATTATGGAACAATTTTAGAAGTATCTGCAATACTGTTTTAATTCTTCAATGAAGAAATATATTTTGTAAGTATATATTAAGATTTTTTTTAATTAAAATACTTCTTAAATATTTTAATTAAGATATTTATTAATTAATCTTGAGAATAATAACAGAAAAAAAGGAAAATTTCAAGATCTTAAAATTTGAAGATGTTAATTAAAATAATGAACAATAAAATAAAAGATTGAATTAAAAAATTTTTTTTTAAACTAATTTAATACCAACGAACTAAAAATTAAATAATAACAATTAATATGCATGAAACCAGATAAAATAATGATTAACTATATATCTATAAATATAGCTATGCAAATAAAATTTTTAAACAAATAATCAAATAATAAAAAAAATTTTTTTAATACAATATACCAATAGTTCAATAAATAAATAGTTAATAATAAATAATAAAAAAAAATTTTTTTTAGTAAAAATTACATTAAAGTATTTTTTTTATTATTTATTATTAATTAAAAAACTAATACTAATAAAGATATTTAGTATAAATTTTAAAATAAAAGATAATAAAAATTAATAATAAATATTTATTCTTTTTTTTAATAATTAAATAATATTAATTATATTTTTATTATATTTTTAATAATATATAAATAGAAATTGAAATTTTTTAATATGTATTAAAATAATATTCATTTAAAGTTATATATATTTCAATTATATTAACTTGTTTATTAAAGTATAAAATAAAAGTAATATTGATTATATATAACCATAAATTCATTAAAATATACATTAAACTTTATTAAATATAATAAATATTAATATATTGATTAATATATTATACAATTAACCTTAAAATTTAAACGAAAATTCAATTTTCTTTTTTTAACTTAAATAAATTCATATATATATAATTATAAATTCAAATTATTTATTTACTATTAATTTTTTTTACTAAGCAAAATAAATAATATATTAATAATATAATGCCAATAAATTAAAATAATATATTAGTATGAATTATATTTGAAAAGTTTTTTGATAACTTTTTTTTTATTTAAAATATGAATAAGGTAATAATATAATATTTAAAATAATAAATTTATATTAATATATTATTATAAAATTAGAAAAAATATAGAAAAATTTTATACTAAATATTAAATATTAAAAATTTTATTTTATTTTATTATTATTTTATTATTTTATTATAATTAATAATATTATTTAATATTATTATTTTTATTTAATATATATATATATTTTTAAAAATATTTTTTATTAAAAAAAAAATTTTTTTTTCATTTTTTACTCTTAATATTTTTTTGATTATTAATTATTGTTTTTTTTTTATATTAAAATAGGAAAAAAATTTATTATTTTATAATAAAATTTCTTTAATATTAAAAAAAAAAAAAAAAAAAAAAAAATCATTTTTATATTATTATTACTACAGCAAATAATAATAATAAAAAAGATTAATAACTAAATAATTTCTAAATAGTTTTTTTAATATGTATATATTTAAATGTATAGAAATGAAAATTAAATAATATAAAATGTCAAAGAGTAATAATTATAATCCAGATTATTATATTAAAAATAATGAAAAAAGTATATATGATAAACATTTAAACAATCAAGAATATTCTTCAAATAAAGAAAAAGATTTTCCTACTTTTACTCCTGTTTCTATTAAACAGCCGCAGCTTTCACAACCTCAGGAACTAATACAACTTCCATCGTCACAACAAAGCTTACCAAATATAAACAATATGTTAAATTATGAACTTAATAATATTAATGAAGAGACAGATAATAATTTACTAAAAAAATCAAAACTACAAAAAACCTTTTATAAATTACCAACTGCTTCATATCGTTTGAAAAATAAAAATTATATACAAAATAATTCAAATATGAATAATGATAATATGAGTAATAGCATCAATAATATGAATAATACTAATAATATGGATATGAGTATGAATAATATGAATAATATGAACATGAGACCTATGAATAATATTAATAACATAAATAATATGGTTAAGAATAATATGAATAATATGAATATGAACAGTATAAACAATATAAATAACATGAAAGAAGTAAGAAATAATGCTTGTAAGTAATTGATTTTAGAAATAAAAAATTAATACATAATTTAAAAGTATAAAGAAAATTATAAAATTAATAGAAATGTAATAATTTACTTTTTTTTTTTTTTATTTTTTTTTATAAAAATATAGTCAAAAAATCTAATCAAATAGAGTAAGCAAATAGATATATATAAGATATATATAATGTTACTTTTATAAACACGTCAATTTTATCAAAATTGTATTAGTTGAACTAATATTTTAAATTAATTTATAAAAAAATAATATCCATTTAATTTTAAATAATTATTTATTAATTTTAGTGATGATTATAATCTAATCATAAGACAACAACCAGCTTATGCAAGATGTTCTAATTTTAATGATAAAGGTAATGAAAGGAATATATATGAATTATTATAAATTATAAATAGTTGGGCTAAAATTTAAGAAATTTTTTATATTGATATAATTCTATACAATTATTTATTTTTTTTTATTAGAAAGGAGACCTATAGATCCACCACCAATTAGTAAGTAAAAATTAATAATTTATTTAAAATATTAGATTTATATTATTAAATAAATCATTTAAACATTTTTTTTAAACATTTTTTTTTTAATATTATTAAATTGTTATATAAATAAATTTAAACAAAATGTAATATTAATTTTCAGTTCAATTAGTTTTTGGTAATGAGTATATGGACGATAGCAGTACGAAGTAAGAATATATTTATAGAAAAATTTAATTTTTATAGAATTATCTTTTTTTTTTTTTTTTTTTTTTTTTTTTTCCAAAATTTTTAGTACTTTTTATTTTTATAAAATTAGTATTTTTATTAATTTATTTGTTATTTATATATATGTATTATATATATTTAATATTTATATTTTTTAGTTGTAAATTTAATTTTTGTTTTTTTATAAATTTATTAAATTTTATATTTTACGAAATGATACAGCTTTATATTAATGTTAAAATTATTAAAAAATATCATTTCATTAATTAATTTTATTATTTTTAAAATTTGACAGCCTAAATTCACATTTTATTAATTTTAATAAAATGTAAATTTAAATGTTGAAATTTGTGTAAATTCATAAATTAAAACTAATATTTAATTCTATTTAATAATAGATTTTAATAATTATAGATTTCATTAAATATAGATTTTATTAATTAGAGATTTCATTAATTAGGAATTTCAGTACTTATGAATTTCATTAATTATAAATTTCATTAATTATATTTTTTTTTAATTATTGATTTTTATTAATTATATATAGATTTCATTAAATGCGAATTTCATTAATTATAGATTTCATTAATTATTAAATAATTATTTTAGAATAATAACTATTTCAATCTTTATTATTACTATCAACAATAGATTTAATTAATTTTTCACAATTTATAGATTTCATTAATAATAGATTTCTTTTAATCAAAATTATTATTATTATCAGCAATAGATTTTATTAAAGATTTCATTAATTAAAATAAGTTTATTTTAAATTTATAATATTTAAAAATACAATTTATTATCGAATTTACGTAGTATGAATTCATATATATTGATTTTGTTATAGTATTTTTATTTTATTTTATTTTAAATTTCACTTTAAAAATTAAAAATTTTCATCATTTATTGATTTTATTATTAAAATTTTTACTTTAATAGAATCAACAGTTTGATAAACACATAAATTGTTGATTTCTTCGATATGTTTTATTTTCATTAATTTTTTTTTAATGAATTTTATAATATATTAATTATTGTTATATAAACACATTTTATAATTTATTACAAATTTCATTAATTCATTAATGATAATAAAATTGATTGTAGAAATTATATTTTAATATCTTTTATATTTTTACATTTCATTGTAATTTTAATTTGATGAATATTATATATGGAATGTAGATTTCATTAATAATTTGTTTTTTAAACAAATTATAAATCAAATATATAGATTTCATTATAATATTTTAGTATTTCATCAATTTCAGCTTTTTTTTTTTTTTTTTTTTTTTTTTTTATATATATAAATATTTAAATATTAATGGTGATTTATAGATTTCATTATTTTTGCAATCAATATTATTATTCAACATTAATTTATAGATTTCATCATTTTTACAATGATTTTATAATCAAAAATTTATAGATTTCATTATTATTAAAAACATTTTATTACTATAGATTTATAGATTTCATTATTATAGCAATCATTTTATTACTAAAGATTTATAGATTTCATTATTATAGCAATCAATTTATTACTAAAGATTTATAGATTTCATTATTATAGCAATCAATTTATTACTAAAGATTTATAGATTTCATTATTATAGCAATCATTTTATAAACAAAAATTTATAGATTTTATTATTACTACCATCAATTTATTATTTAACAATAATTTATGGATTTCATTATTTTTTACATTCATTTTATTATTCAACAATGATTTATGGATTTCATTATTTATACAATATTTTTTTCATCAAAGATTTATGGAATTCATTATTTTTAAAAACATTATATAATCCAAGATTTATCAATTTCATTATTTACAAATATTTATAGATTTCATTATTAAAGATTTGTATATTTCAATATTATTATAAACTTATTATAGATTAATAGATTTCAATATTATTATCAAAGTATTTTAGAGTTTTCAATATTTTTATAAACTTATTTTTATTAAATATTTATAGATTTCAACATTATTATGAATTTATTATTATGAAAGATTTATAGATTTCAATATTATTATAAATTTATTATCATGAAAGAATTATATCAATATTATTATAAACTTATTATCATGAAAGAATTATTGATTTCAATATTATTATAAACTTATTGTTAATGATTTATTGATATCTTTTTTTTTTTTTTTTTTTTTTTTTTAAAACAATCGTATCATTATCATCAATGATTTCTTTAATAAGTTTAAAATTTCATTATTAATAATATCTTTTATTATTATTATTATTTTATTTCATTTATTTATTTGTTTATTATTATTATTTCATTTTTTTTTTATTATTATTTTTTTTTTTTTTTTTTTTTTTTTTTTTTTTTTTTTTTTTTTTTTTTTTTTCAACATTTTACAAACTATTTCAAAATTTCAAAATAATTTTATTGTTTTTTATTTTATAAATATATAATTTATTAAATATTAATTTTTAAATTATTATTACATCATGAACTAATAATTATATTTTTATACAAATTTATATTATAAAGTAGTAAGACCTTATTGCATACTCCATTTTTCTTTATGAGTGCAAATTTGGTAAAAGCATCAGATAATCGACAAAATGAAGAAGATATAGAAAACCCAAAATCTTCAGAAATAATCAAAAGTGATGGTAAGGTGATAAAAACTACAAACGGCTTAACTGTAGCTTCTTTAACCAGAATGAAAGATTTTGATGGTACTTATGGTGCATTTTTTATTTTTCATGTAAGTAAAAAAAATATATATATATATAAATTGAGCTTTATCTACTTACGATTATCAAGATATATTAATATTGTTATCTTTATTAATAATAAAATATAATAATATAATATAATAATACTTTAATTATATATATACTTTATTTATTTACTATTATTATTATTATTTTATTTCTTTTCTTATTTTTATTTTTTATTTTTTATTTTATTTTTATTTTATTTTTATTTTTATATTTATTTTAATTTTTATTTTATTTTATTGTATTATATTTTTTTTTATAAAAGGATATGTCAGTATGCGTTGAAGGAACTTATCGTTTAAAATTTTCGCTATATGAAATTAGTGGGTAAAGTATTTTTATTCATTAATATAAAAATTATTAAATATTAAAACATAAATATATATAGTATGCATATATTTATATAGTTTTTTTTTAATTTTTTTTTTTTTTTTTTTAAAAAAAAAAAAAAAAAAAATTAAATCGAACTAATAATCTTATATATATATATTTACATGTAAATTATTTTTATAATTTTATTTTTATCTATTTTTTTATTTTTATTTTTAAAATATTTTAATTATTTTTTTATATTATTTTTATTTTTATCTTTTTTTATTTTTTATTTTTTATCTATATATATTATTTTTAATCTTCTATATATATGTTTTTACTTATTATTTATTATTTTTATATTTATTATTTTTTTTATCTATACATATTATTTTTAAATTTAATTTTTTGTTTCTATTTATTTATTATTTATTATTTTTTTTATTTATTATTATTTTTTTTTTTATTCTTTTTTGTTTATATATAGTAATGGAAAAAAATTATCATTTAGAAGATCAATTTTATCAGACAATTTTAAAGTCTTATCAGCGAGAGAATTTCCTGGAATGCAAGGTAATTTTTAGTAAAAATAATTAATTTAGTTAAATTAATTAATAATATCATCTAATACATTTCAATAAAATTAATATATTTTAAATTATTTAATTTATATTAATAAATATATTCTAATTTTTAATATATTATATAATATATGATTATGGATTAATGATTTATGTTTTTTTATATTTTATATATATATGTATATACATATATATAAATACATTTTTAATTAACACATAACTAAATAAATTCTTTTATATGATTATGAAATACTATATTATAATTTTTTTTTTTTTATTTTTTAT
>JACVTC010000026.1:1115000-1332500 GCA_016946835.1 Neocallimastix lanati (nom. inval.)
GTAACAAATTACCTAAAACTGACAACTCTACTTATCTTGGTATTCCTTTTGATGAACCTTCATCATTGAAACCTATACAATCTAAATTAAACAGTAATTTTAAATGTCAAGTTAAATTCGTACTTTCGATTTCTTAATTAATAAATCTATTCCTGTCCCATTGAAGAAATATGTTTTAATTTCGTTTATTCTTAGTCTTGTTATATATTATGCTCCTCTCTCTTTGGTTCAAATAAGAGCAGATGTTCTAAAGCTCAAAAAATTATTAACAGAGGACTTTATTGGAGATATGGATTTAAATCTCGCAATTCTTATGTTAGTCTCTATGATATTACTCCTCTTTCAGCTGTCTGTGCTATATCTCAATATACGATGCTTTAGAAAATGGAAAAACTCATCTAATATTATTAATTATCTCACTAATAATATTCCTACTATGTCACATTACTCATGGACTTAAAGAATCAAGGACTTTGGATAAGAAATTAAATGGTAAGAAAACAAGTGAAATAAAAAAAAAAAAAAAGTTTTATTGGGAAAGAGATGTCTTTAAACCCTCAAAAGCTAAAAAAAAGCAATTATTTACAAGGAAAATGATTTTGGATTTATTTCAGAAATCAGAAACTTAACATTTCAATATCTTAAGTATCAGTTGAGATTCTTTTTGGATTTCTCGAATTAGGTGTGGTTTTAAATTTGACATTAGAATTTCCCTTAAAAGAAAAATCATCTCAGAAGATTGCTCTAAATGTTACCCTTGTTGTGGTGTTAGTGTACCTAGCTTTTCTTACTGGATCTTTGCCTGTAAAGAATTGGAAAATTACAGAAATAAATCTTTACCTTTTCTAGATGATCTCTCTTTTGAAGTTTGTAATGATAATTGAACAAAAATCCTTGAATGCTTCTTTAGATTCAGAAAAGGATTATGATAATAATATTTATTACTTTATATTGAGTGCTCTTCTTGGTGGGCGTTCAATATATTCAAAAATTAAATTTAATGATGGGGAACAAAGACAATTAGTTGACAATATTTTTAAACAAAGTTCAACTTCGTCGATTGTTCCGTATTTTGTGGGGATTGCGGAGTTTCTAACAAACGTAATATCGTTAATTTGTCGATCTTTTAGTTTGATGATGATGAAATGGTATTCCATTGAATCTACCGTTGCCAAGAGCGTCGACGTCGAAATGATAAGGCATGGATTTTCACCTCCCGGTGAAAGAATAGATACAGATTTGTTAGATAACACTAATACTGAAGTTATTACTCACAATGATGGACGTGGTGTTATCATCGAGGAATGAGAGAAGTTAGAGGCTATTGCTTCTAAACGCACTTTTATAATTTTTTAATATATAATATTTTATTTCATGTATTTTATTATTTTTTTTTATTTTTTCTTTAAAATCATGTAATTTTATTATTATGATAAATTAAATAAAGTTATTCTCTTAGTTTAAAAAAAAAAAAAAAAAAAAAAAAAAAAAAAAAAAAAAAAAAAAATTTGATAGGTATTGCAAAATAACAAACTTAGCCATGAGCGTTGACGTCGTACTGATAAGATATAATGATAATATAGGATCATCATCTATTTCTACGAAGGAAGGGTGAATCTCGCCTTAATACTTCAATAAGTGATGAATCCGGAGAGAAAGCTTAATGAACACTACACTATCTATTTTAAAGAT
Organism: Neocallimastix lanati (nom. inval.); assembly: GCA_016946835.1. Taxonomy (NCBI): domain Eukaryota; kingdom Fungi; phylum Neocallimastigomycota; class Neocallimastigomycetes; order Neocallimastigales; family Neocallimastigaceae; genus Neocallimastix; species Neocallimastix lanati (nom. inval.). The sequence continues at coordinate 1,116,693 of JACVTC010000026.1, forward strand.
GTTACTTCAAGGTTTTTTTTTTTTTTTTTTTTTTTTTTTTTTTTTTCTTAGTTTTTGTATTTGTTAGGAAGGGAATATTCTCGTATAGTACAACTTGCCAAAATACATAGTATTTTTGAGCTTTTTTTTTTATTTTTTATTTTTTTATTTTTTATTTTTTTATTTTTTATTTTTTTATTTTTTATTTTTTTATTTTTTATTTTTTTATTTTTTATTTTTTTATTTTTTATTTTTTTATTTTTTATTTTTTTATTTTTTATTTTTTTATTTTTTATTTTTTTATTTTTTATTTTTTTATTTTTTATTTTTTTATTTTTTATTTTTTTATTTTTTATTTTTTTATTTTTTATTTTTTTATTTTTTATTTTTTTATTTTTTATTTTTTTATTTTTTATTTTTTTATTTTTTATTTTTTTATTTTTTATTTTTTTATTTTTTATTTTTTTATTTTTTATTTTTTTATTTTTTATTTTTTTTTTTATAACTTTTATTTTTATTTTTAATTTCAAATATTCTTTTTTACTTATATATATATTTTTTATAATAAAATTTATAAAATTATGGAAGTGTATTCTTTTTCCTGTCTATAAAAAAAGAAAAAAGAAAAAAATTTAATTTATAATTAATTTATTAATATATATATTATATAAATTTTATATTATGTTTAAGGAATTAATGTCATAAAATAAGTAATAAAAATATGTTATAAATGTCTTGAACTTAAGAAAAGTAATTAGCGATTACAATTAATTTGATATTCTTAATTAGGAATTGGGAAATGGAAAACTTTCAGCAATTGTATAAAACTGAAAAGTTTCATCAACACTACTAATTCTATTACTAAGGATTTTATCGATTACATCATCAACAGAAATCAGAAAAAAAAAAAAAAAGATGTTTAGAATGTCCCGCCAAGAAAAAAAAAAAAATTGCAGTCTACATTTTATAAAGTATAAAAAAATTTAATCATTATAAATCTGCATGGGATTCCAATGAATTTTTTTTTTTTTTTTTTGTTAAAAAAAATGTTGACTTGTATAATAGACTATGTGAATTATTTTCATTAAAAAATGTTTAACGAATTTAGGAAAAAAAAATATTTATATTGAATTAAAATTAGATGTTCGTTAGCTCTTAAAAAATGATAGTACGAAAGCTTGTAAATGCTTTTTTTTTTTTTTCACGGTCTCTCATCATCCTATTAAAAAACAATAACAATGAATTAATTATCTTCATATGAAAATTAAAAAAAAAAAAAAAAAAAAAAAAAAATTGGTATTCTCATATATAAATTTAAAGCGTCGGATTCTTCAGGTCATAGTTTTTTCTAACTAAAGATTTTTCTGGAAAGATTTTGGAAAATCCAAAGGCAATAAGAATGGGAAAATTTAACCAAGATATAAGCGATAAAGAAATTACTGAGGTGATTTCATCTACCCTTAACTTTAAAAGCTTGTGGTTTTGATGGGATTTCAATGGAATTATTTATAAAAACCTTTGATTCCTTGGTAAAGATGATAAAAAAAAAAAAAAAAAAAAAAAATCAAAGTGAAAATAATTAGTAATATTTTATCTGAGCTTTAATTGTCTCAAAAGCTTTAATCCATCGTATTTGGAATGGTAATTTTCTAAATAATCATGGAATAACACATTGATAGTTTCTATTCATAAAAAAAAAATAAAAAAAAAAAAAAAAAAAAAAAAAAAAAAAAAAAGGGGTGATCCAGCAGATTGTAATAATTATTGTGGCATATCTCTTCTCAACAATGGATTTTTAAAAAATTATGGCAAAAAAATCATCCCTAATAGAATATCTAAATATGGAATTGATAAAGGATTTATTAGACCAAAACAGAACAATTTGGATTTCATAACCCGAAAAGAAGAATGGTATAAGTCTTTACCTTACACTTTCATTAAGAATTATATATCAGGAAAAGAAAATTTGAAAATAAAGATACTTAACCTTGCTTTTTTTTTTTTTTTTTTTTTTTTTTTTTTGGACTTTAAAAAAGAGTATGATTCAGTTTCCTATTTATAATGTATTAATGAAGATTCATTATTTAGGTATCAGAGGTAAGTACTATAATTTTATAATTTTTTTTTTTTTTTTTGAAAACTTATACTTATCTTTTAAGGCTTGTGTAAGGGTTAATGGACAATTATCGGAATCATTTAATATTAAAAAAAAAAAAAAAAAAAAAAAAAAAAGGGTTCGTCAAGGTTTTTCCCTCTAACCAATTTTGTTTTAACTTGTTCATTAATGACATTTTTAATAAATGGGATAAATATAGAATTTCTATTGGAGATAAATGATGTTGTGGAAGTCTCTTTGTAGATGACAATCTGTTGATCTATCACTTCAACCAGCAGTATCTGATATTCTAATATACAAGCTAAAGATAGGAAAACTTTATTTGAATTTTTTAATTTTCCTTTGAATAACAAGGTACCTTTATCTTTTTCTTTTTTTTAAAAAAAAAAGAAAAACAAAAAAAAAAAAAAAATAAAACATGTTTTACAGTCTTATATTATCAATAAAGCCCTCTACTATGCCCTTCTACTTGGGGTTCCAATAAAAATTCATGCTAGAAGTATAGTATTCAATCTTTAATTAATGCTATTTAGTATAACTTAAAATGAGATTTCCCTTCAATTATACTTGATCTGTGAAAGGATTAGTGTAGTGGTTCCTTCCTCAATGATGGTTCAAGAGATCACTGAAAGAAGAAGCCCTTCATATAAAGCGGTGTATAGGTGAATGCGTCTTTTCATATTAATCTTGATTTACAGAAAGAGAGATACACATCCGTACCGAAACTGTATGGTAAAAAAGAATTCAATGAAAGTCTAATACGTTTAAGGGAGAGACTGAAGGCTCCATTATCTACCTCTCTTGTTAATCCCAATCAAAATAAATAGGAAAAAAAAAAAAAAAAAAAATCTAAATATTTATAATTTCATTGAAGTTATATAATTTATTTAATTATTTAACCCTTAATTATTTAATTATTTAAATATTTTGTATATAATTATATATTCCCTTAATGTTTATATTATTTATTTATTTATTTAATATCATATGAAAAATTATATGACAATAATATAAAAAATCATAAATTATTATTTCTATAGGATAATACATTTACTTTCTTTATTTTTTTACACTTTTGTTGAGGGCAATTAGGTAATGAATAATTAAATTCAATTACCGTTATTAGTAAGATATTTGATAAGATTGGCATTATCATATTTATTACTACTATCAATTTTAAGAGTAACGACATTATTATATATAGTTAGTAGTATCTTTCAGTATTTATTAAATATTTTATCATTATTTTAACAAAAAAAATTTTAAAATATATATATATATCTTTAAAATTAAATATTATTAAATTTTTATTATTTATTAAACATATATTTACTTAATATTTAATAAATTAAGCCACTTTTATATTAATGGTTTATTATGTACACTATATATATAAAGCCACGTTCAGAAATACAATACTATACTATAAACAAGAAGTTATGTGGCGAATTATATATATAATGCATAATGTTCATATGACATCAATAATGCTTAACAGCTTTTAATTAATTATCATACCTCATACATATGATAATGTTTTTGTATTTCATTTAAATCAAAATATTGTTTTCTTCTAATATTTCAAATGAATAATACATTACTAATAAATTAAAATTTATTGGTTCATATATTACTAGACGAAAGTTCAGTATATTAAATTTTTTTTGTCTTAAATCATTATTATAAAATAGCAATTAAATAATAATAAATATAATTAATGTAATTAATATAAATATATTTTGTTTTTTTAATATTCCAAATATTATATATATAAAATAATATCAAAATATAAATCATCCATATTTTTTTTATCGGTAATAAATAATAATAAATCAATAATATAATTAATATAAATTTTTATTATTATTTTTTATTAAAATATTATTATTTTTAAATTATTGTTATTATTATTATTTATTATTAGATAATTAAAAAAATTGATCAGTATATATTAATGTTTTAAGATAAAATTAAATCATTATGCTAATATAAATAAAGTTTATATTTTTATTCTATTATAAAAATAAAAGTTTTTTTTTTTTTTTTTGTAAAAACTTTTTTTTATTAATAATTGTTTAAATTCTTTTTTATTTTCTTCATAAATATACCATAATTGTTATTTTGTGTGACAATTAATAAGAAATTTTAAAAGAATAAAAGAAAAAGAAATATATATTTTATATTCTCTCCTAAAAATAAAAAGTTGTAAATAAATAAAAAGGTATATATATATATTTTATAAGTTCAAATAATTCAAAAAACACAAATAATATATAATAAATAAATAAATAAATAAATCAAATCAAATCATTTTGTTATAAGATAATTAAAGTGATTTTATGAATAATCCATTTTTATATATTTAAGAAAATATAAAATAAATATAAATTTTTTATTGAGGTGTTAATAATATTTATATTCAAGTAAAGAATTAATTTCGAGAAATAAAAACAAAAAACAAATAACAAAAAACAGAACAAAACAGAAAAAACAAAAACAAAAACAAAAACAAAAAACTGAAAAAAAAAAAAAAAAAAAAAAAAAAAAAAAAAAAAAAAAACTAATACAATTTATATACTTTTTCCGTAGTTAGTTAATAAAAAATATAGTGTTAAAAACTTTTATTTTGATTTGAAATAATTATTTTTTAAATTATTTTTTGATAAGATAAAAATATAGAAATTATATAATATATATATTTATTTATTAATTGTATTATTTACAAACTACCAAATAATTGAATAATGGTAATTATGGGGACTATTCAAAAATATTGTTTATTTTTTTAATTTATTAAAAAAATAATGCAAATTTTAATGTAGACTTTTTTTTTTATATTAAAAATAATAGTAGGAATAATAAATAATTGCTATCAAATATAAATTATATTAATTAATAATAATTACTTATTGTTTTTAATTATTTTATATATATATATATATATATATAATTTTTGATTGTAATTAAAAAAATAATTTAATCATTTTTTTAAAATTTAATATCTTTTAAATTATTATAAATTTGTTTTATGATTTATATATGTATATTTATTTATTTTATATATATATATATGTATATAAATATTATATATATATAGAATAATGGCCGAAGAAGCAAAGGTAGAAGTTATCATTCCAGAACCAAAGTCAGGTTCTCTTGCTAACTTATCTGAAGAACAAAAGCAAAAATTAGATGAATTCAAGGCTATGTTAAAAGAAAAGAATGAATTCAAGGAAGAAGAACACAATGACCATTTATTATTACGATTCCTTCGTGCTAGAGATTTTGACCTTACCAAAACCTATGAAATGTTCTCTAACTGTGAAAAATGGAGAGAAAGTATTAATATTGATGAACTATGTACTAATTTTGAATTTCCAGAAGAAAAAGAAGTTCAAAAACTTTACCCACGTTTCTATCACAAAGTTGATAAATTCGGTAGACCAATTTATATTGAACAACTTGGTCCATTAGATTTAAAGAAACTTTTTAATGTTACAACCGAAGAAAAAATGATTAATCATCATGTTTATGAATATGAAAAGCTTATTCATAAGCGTTTCCCAGCTTGTTCTAAAAGAGCTGGTTACCACATTGAAACCAGTTGTACTATCATGGATTTAAAAAAGGTAGGTCTTTTCCAATTTGCAAAGGCTTTCAGTTTCATTAAGAGTAGTAGTGTCATTGCTCAAGATTATTATCCAGAAATGCTTGGTCAAATGTTTATCATTAATGCTCCATTACTTTTCACTTCCACTTGGAAGTTAATTACTCCACTTCTTGATCCAGTAACTGTTAAGAAGATTAAAATTTTAGGTGGTAAATATGAAAATGAAATTTTTGAAGTTATTGATCCAGAAAACTTCCCAAAATTCTTAGGTGGTAAATGTGAATGTCCAGAATGTAATGGTGGATGTGCTTTAGCTGATGTTGGACCATGGAGTGAGGAAAAATATTGTGAAGATGTTGATTGGCCACCAAAGTACTGTTACACTAGAGTTGAAGCCAAGAAGGCTGCAGCAGCTGAACAAAAGGCTGAAGGAGAAAAGACTGAAGGAGATAAGGCCGAAGAAAAAAAAGCTGAATAAATTTATTAATTAAAAATCGAAGATTAATTTTTTTTTTATAAAAAAAAAAAAAAAAAAAAAGGAGAAAAAAAGATATTAAAAATAAACATAATTAATTCTATTTTTTTTTTTTTTTTTTTTTTTTTTTATTTTTTCTTTAATTATTATTATTATTATTATTATTTAATTTAATTTAATTTATTTTTTCTTATTTTAATTAATTTAATAAATATCAATTTTAATTTTTGTAAGAAGAAATATTTTTGATTAATTAGATAAAAAAAAAAAAAAATTAATAGTTAATAATTAAAATAAATATATATTCTTTTTAAAAATAGTAGCAATCATAATAAAGCAATACAAACAAAACATACAAATTAATAATCAAGATTATTTTTAATAATAAATTTTATTAAATAATATTCAACGAAAATAATAATAATAATAATAATAATAATAATAATAATAATAAAATTAGATATTTAATTATAATATCTGAAAATATAGATATACACTTTTCATAAAAAACAATAAATAATAATAATAATAATAATAATAATAATAATAATAATAATAATAATAAAAGATTAAAATAAAAGAAACCAAGATATATAAAATAATAATAATAATAATAATAATAATAATAATAATAATAATAATAATAAAAAGAATAAAATAAAAATAAAATAAAAAATAAAATAAAATATAAAATAAAAAATAAAATAAAAAATAAAATAAAATATAATAATAATAGTAATAATATAATAATAATAGAATGAAGATGTAATTTTTTAATTATAATGTAAATAATATTCTATAAGAAATGTTTTATATATATACGTATATTTATAAAAAAAAAAAAAAAAAAAAAATTTTTATTAGTACCTTGTTAATGGATTAACAATTCCTTTTTTTTTTTTTTTTTTTTTTTTTTTTTTATTAATTTTTTAATTCTTTATTGAACTTTTATATTGAAATTAAATATAAAAGTTATACAGTCATTATTTTTATTTTTAAGAAGTTTTCATATAAATATAAAAATGCTTAAAGATACTAATTAATGAACAAATTATTGAGATAATATTAAATATTAAATATTTTAAATATTGTTTTCAAAAAATATTCAAAGTTCTATTAATATTATTATTGATTTTTTTTTTTTTTTTTTTTTTTAGAATGTATAGATGTATATAATATTATATAATAATATTTTGAAATTTTATAAGTTCTTAAAATAAAAAATGATTTAATTAATATATAAATTGCCCCGAGCAGGGGTGTACTTGATTTATGTATTTAAATCGCCTGCAAGGGGAATTAACTTTACTCTTATAAAGTAGATCCACAGTACTGGTGCAAAATAGTAGTAAAGTTATATTTTGTGTTAATTAATAACATTATGCGCAATGGTAATGTTATTGGTAAAATTTTTTCTGGTGAACATTCACTGCGGAATATAATGGTCCATTTTTGGAACATTGTTAAATAAGTTACACCCAAGAATAAGTAATACATTTTCATTGTATTTCTATTTTCATGTAGTATTACTATTCTCATGTAAGAATCTATTGTATTCAATTGTATTTCAACTATATATTTCATGTATCACGTTGTAAGAGATTGATTCACTCTAAATCTTGTAGTAATTTATTTAACTCTTTACTAATTTTGTACCATTTTATTTCATCAATTCAATCTTAGTCATTAAATACTTTATGATATTCATGTTCAAGTTCAAGTTCAAGTACAAGTTCAAGTACAAGCTCAAGTTCAAGTTCAAGTACAAGTTCAAGTACAAGTTCAAGTACAAGTTCAAGTTCAAGTTCAAATTCAAGTTCAAGTACAAGTTCAAGTTCAATTTCAAATTTATGTTTAAATTCAGTTTCAAGTTCAGATTCAAATTCAAATTCCAGTTCAATCAATTATAATAATTCCAATAATATTAATAACACTCATATTAATAATAATACAGTTAAAGAATTTTCTCTATGTGTCAATTGGAATACTAATGGATGGAACTTTAATAAAAAAGACAGTGTTGAATTCTTTATTTCAATGTACAAACCACTTTTCTTATGCTTTCAAGAAACAGGAAATGGTTCAGGTTCTAGCACTAAATATCCTTGTCGAGTTTCATTAAAAAACTATAAACATTTCTTCAAAAAAGCTAATAATGAAATTCCCGGTAAAAGAGGACTTTATATAGGTTTTCATAATTCTTGTCAAGCCTCTCTTGAAAACAACACTTATGAGTATATTATTTCTTTGTATACTTATAATTTTTCGAATTTCACTAAATGTTCTATTGGTAATGTGTACGTACCTCATAGTGGCCATAACATTCATGCTAGAGCTGCTAGAATTGAAATTTTGTCGTGGTTAAATAGTCACTCTTCTCATCCTTCAATGTTGGTTGGCGATTTTAATTTATCTACTGAGAAATTAGGTAATCTGCTCTCTAAATTTAGTAATTGGAAAATTCTTCCCTTATGGGGCTCCCCAATTTCATGGAGTAGAGGTAATAGAGAATCTGATATAGATCATGCGATTGTCAATGATCATATGTTAGATTTACTTTCATATAGTACTTTTGTTGACTTTCCCCCCCCCCATTTCGGATCATAAACCTTTATTAATAAAAGGTAAATGTTTTTCATCAGTTAATTCAGATAATTCTTTCTCTCTGCCTAAAAAGACAGTTAAATGGGATAGTTTAAAATGTATAAATGAAAAATAATCAATTTTTGACAACAACTATTTTAGTGTATTAGAGGAAGTGATTCCAGATCCTAATATTAGTATTGATGATATTTCTAAGAAATTTATTTCAACTTCATTCAATATTCCTAAGGAACTTAATATCACGTCAATATCAAATGTTAGAAAATCTTTTTTTCATATGTCACAGAATATATTTAATTTGCAAAAACTCAAAATGAAATTATATAAAACCATTAAAAGAAGAGGTTCTTATCATAATTTAGATGAATTTGAAGAATTAATTGAAAAATATAATAGAATGTGCAAAATTATTCATCATATGTGTAATATATATAGGAAAACTGAATACCAACATTGGATCAATACAAGATGTGAATATATGAAATCTCATAACCCAAAGAAAGCTTGGAAATGGCTTAAAACAACAGCAAAAGTAGATAAATTTAAAATATGTCAAATTCTCCAGTAAAGGACAAAAATGGTAAACTAGCTACTACTACTAAAGAACAGTTAGAAGTATGGCACAATCACTATAAAAAAACTTGCTTCAAGCCATTCTGATATCAATAGTGCATTAATCGAATGGTCTAATAAATTTTCCAATGGTACAATTAGGTATACGAGACACAATGAATGGGATATAAATCAAGACATCAGTATAGAAGAAATTAAAGAAGCAATTTTAGCTACTCCAAATTATAAAGCTTCAGGCCCGGATGGAATTCCTATTGAATTTTATAAAGCTTTAATTCCTCCGGATGACGAAAATTCAGTAAATAATTCTTCTTCTGGTTTAAATTGTTTACAGAAGATATACTCAAGAATTTGGAATGGAGAATTTCCTAGCACTTGGAATGAAGCAAGTATTATATCTATTCCTAAAAAAAGAGATGATCTATCTGATTGTGACAATTATCGAGGTATCTCTCTGATTAACAATGGTATTAAACTCATTTCGAAAATAGTCTCCAAAAGAATTTCGGAATATGGACTTAAAAATAATTTTATTAGGCCAGAGCAATTTGGATTTCGTACTAAAGAAGAATGTGTTAGTTTATTTATTTCAATTCGAGAAATTTGTCAAAGGCGAAAAAATGATAATAAAGAAACTTACCTTGCTTTTCTAGATTTAAAAAAGGAATATGATTCTGTTCCAATAGATAATATTTTATATAAATTAGATGCTTTAGGTATTAGAGGTAAATGTTATCAATTTATAAAAAATCTATATTTGACTTCCAAAGCCAGTGTTAAAATTGATGATCAATATTCGGAATCTTTTAATATTATGAAAGGAGTTAGACAAGGTTGTCCACTATCACCAATTCTTTTCAATCTTTTTATTAATGACATTTTTAATGATGTTTCAGAACTTGGAATTCCTTTAGGCGAATCTAGATGTTGTGGTAGACTCTTTGCAGATGATATTGTTCTATGCGCACCATCAAGAACTAAGTTAAAAGAAATGCTTAAGAAGGTAAATGAATGGGCTAAATTTAATATGATGAATTTTGGAATTAACAAGTGTGCAACGATGGTGATTCGACCAGACAAACCTCTTTTTCAAAATAAAAGAGATCCTACTTTTTATCTTGCTGGTCAACCAATCCCAATAACTAAATGTTATACCTATTTAGGTATACCATTTGATAAAAGCTTATCGTTGAACCCTATTATTAAATTACTTAACTCTAAAGTTACTAAAGCTCTCTTTTCTGTTAGTAAATTTCTTTCAAATTCCAAAATTCCTATTTCATTTAAGAAGATTATTATTAACTCCTATGTACTTAGTAAAGTCTCTTACTTTGCACCTTTACTTGGTTCAAATAAAGCGAGAACAAATAATACTCAGAAATTAATTAATAAAGGATTAAGATGGGTTGCAGGTTTACAAAAAGCCAAATCTTTTATCAATGTATATTCTATTTCAAAAGATTTAAATATTCCTCCATTGTCAGCTAAGTGTGCTTTGTCTCAAGTAAATGCATTGATAAATGGAAAGATTCAAATTGTATTATTTCCTATTTAGTTAATAATATTCCAAAATCTAGAAAATATACATGGACAAAAGAAAGTAGAACTCTTAAACGTAAACTAGAGAAAAGAGGTAATAACAATAATAAAATCAAGGATTTTTATTGGAAAAGAGATATGAAAATCAATTCTATTAAAGCTGAGTTTTATGACAAAAACAAATTCGAAGAAACATCAAAATTTATTAAACTTTGTTATGAATATCCTGATCTTTCATATGGTTTCTATTGGCTATTGAGAGCACGAAGCGGATATAGATTAGATGCTAGAATTGCTAAAGCTGCAAAAATAATAGATCAAATGTGTCCTAATTTTTGCCCTGTTGTAAAAGTAATAAACAATGGATAAGTCATTGGTTAATTGATTGTCCATTTTTCAATCATATTCGTAGTAAAGTTAATGATAAAATTTTATTTTTATATAATGCTTTCTACCGTGGCAACCTAACAAATGATATTGTTAATAGTAATAATGATAATAGTAATAGTAATAATAGTAATAGTAATAATAGTAATAGTAATAATAGTAATAGTAATAATAGTAATAGTAATAATAGTTATAGTAATATTAGTAATAGTATTTTTAGTAATGTTAATAATAGTATTGAAAATAATGTGTATGTTGATTCTAGTGTGTGTGAAAAAGTGTTTAATTTCCTTCTTGGAGGTCGAAGTATTAGTAACAGTACAAGGGAATGGGAGGATCTATTTAAGTGCCAGATGAAATCAGGTGCTTATTCTGATACTCTGTTCTTGGTGGTTACTGCGGCACTTCTCCAATCGATTATACCTATTGCTATTGACCAGCAATGGTCTTTGTTCAATAGGTTCAAATCGAATCGTACTACTACTACCAAGAGCGTCAATGCTGAAGAAACAGTAAGACAGGCCAGCAGGGCTAGCGCAACCATTGAAGATCATAATTTTGTATCTTAAAATTAGGTTTAACATTGCGAAGTCAAAATTAATTATTATACTTCAGTATAATAATGCCCTTGTGAAGTCTTACTAATATTAATTAAATGAAACTAGAATATATTATACCATTATTTTATTTTATTTTGTGTTTTATTTTTTGTTTATTTTTTTATCTTTTTTTTTTATTATTTTATTACATGTATTTTATCAAATATTTAATTAATAAAGATGAAACAAGTTTGCTGCCGTTAAAAAAAAAAAAAAAAAAAAAAAAAAAAAAAAAATTAATATATAAATTAATAAATATATATAAATATATAAATAAATGATTAAAATAATATATTAAATATATTATACTTCTATTTATTAATAATAAAATATCAATATAATTAAATAATTTATAATTATAGATGATACATCAATAGTACAAGTTCTTGCCAACTTTTTGTTATATTATTATTTTCTTCTTTTATTTTCTAAAAATATAATTTAATAAATAAAGGAAAAACAATAAAAGAAATAGAAAACGATATATATATATTTTATATATTTACTTATTAATATAAATTAAATAAATTGCTTAGAAGATGATATAAATATAGAAAAAAAATGGAAACAAAGAAATCATTAGTAAAATTTAGGTCACTTCTTCGATTAAATGAAAAATTAGACAAGACATATTTAAAAGGAATTGCTTACGGTCAAAGTATCTTAATAACTATTGTTTCAAATATAACAACTCATGAATATTGTTTATTCTTATTGGAAAATAGTTTCTTTGGAGTTTCAATTTATAAATTATTACCAATTGATGAAAATTTCCAATTTGAAATTCAAAAAAAGTCAACAAATAATGATATTATTTGGATATTTAAAAGAAATAATAAAGAATTGAATATCACTATTCCAATGAATCAACAGAATTATAAAATGTTTCTTTCAAAATTTGAAAGTATAATTGAGGAAAAAAGTAATAAATATTATATTTAGATATACTATTTTTAAAATATATTCAAGCAATTTATTGTCTTTTGTATTTTTATTTTATTTTATTTTTTTTTTTTTTTTTTTTTTTTTTTTTTTTGAAATTAATAATTAATGGAACTTTAAATTTATTAATATTTTATTTCTTTATCAATAAAGAGAATGATGAATATTATCCAGATTTTTCATTTAATTGGTTAAATAATTATAAATCATATGAAACTAATTTAGAAGAGAAATGTATTGTAACTAATTATTACTAAGAAATTTATAAATTTCGAAATCATTACAATGAATATATTATTATTTCATTACTAATATATCTAAATTAATATATGAATATTATATGAATATATATTTAATCTATTATAGTTTCATATATAATAGAAACTGAAGAAAATCCATTTATTCATCCTTTATCATATGAAATTAGTTTAAATTATCGTTTATCAAGAGAATGTTGGATTGCAAGGCAACTTGCAATAGAACAAAAAAAGTTTATTGAATTTAAAAAATTAAAGTATATTTTTAATATATATATTTATGTTAATTTTCTATATAATTGTATTTATATTATATTTAGAGCATTCAAATAATAATTTATATATCTATATGTATACATAAAAAAGTGTTTTTATTGGTACTTGGAATGTTAATGGTAGAAATCCTGACTGTTCATTAAAAATGTGGTTAAATTCATATAAAAATAAAACACCAGATATATATGTAATAGGGTAAATAAAACTATCTAAAAATATTGTTATATTATAATAACTAAATATTAATTATAAATTAAATAAAAATATATACTATTAATAAATTAATTAATAAGTTTGAATTTATTTATTTATTTATGTTTAATTTAATAAAAATGATTGAATAATTTAAAGACTTCAAGAAATGGATTTATCAAAAGAAGCTTATATAATAACTAATAATGAAAAAGAAACAATGTGGTGTGAAAAAATAGAAGAAGGAATAAATACAATGAATAAAAAATACATTAAAGTATAGTACTTTTTATTTATAGAAATTATAAAATAAAATAAAATAAAATAAAATAAAATAAAATAAAATAAAATAAAATAAATTTTTTTTGTAAAGAATTATATACAAAAATTAAATTAATTTATTGATTAATAATAACAAAGCATATTTATTTATTTATATTTATATTTATATTTATATTTATATTTATATTTTATAATTTTATCATCATTTATATATATATATTTGATTTTTAATATAGATAGCGTCTCAACAAATGATAGGGATTTGTATTTTTGCATTTGTTAAAAAAGAATTAAGAAAAGCAATTAGTAATGTTTCAACCAGTTTTATCGGTTGTGGTTTAATGGGCATTATGGGAAATAAGGGTGCATCGGGCATACGTATGATGATCTATGACTCTTATGTTTGTTTTGTAAATTCACATTTAGCTCATGATTCCTCCCAGGTTCAAAGAAGAAATGATGATTATAAAGATATTTGTAAAAATTTACTTTTTCCTTTCTTACCACCTAATGAGGATATTAATAATTATTACAATGGAACTGGCTTTAATAGAGAACAATTTTATACTGAAACTATGCTAAGGTTTAATATAACTAGTAACAAATGGCTAAATAATATATGTCAGGAAGATTTAAAAGAAAAAGAAAATATAAAGTTGAATTTTAATATTTTTGACAATGAGTAATAAATTAAATTAAATTAAATTTCAAAAAAAAAAAAAAAAAAAGATTATATCATCTTAATTAAATAATTAATATATTTTTATATATTTATATCATAATTATTAATTTTTTTTTTTTTTTTTTTTTTTTTTTTTTTTTTATTTTCATTAAAAAGTATTTTATTTTGGTTTGGTGATCTGAATTATAGACTTAATAATAATGGTGATCAAATAAAAGAATTAATAAGTCAAGGAAAAATTAAAGATTTATTAGAATATGATCAGGTAAATAATTTAACATTTAATTCATAAATAATAAATTAAATAAAATATGATTAAAAATCAACAACCACAACAGTATAATAATAATAATAATAATAATAATAATAATAATAATAATAATAATAATAATAATAATAAATAAATTAAAATGATAACAATAAATAAATAAATAAATAAATAATAATAATAATAATAATAATAATAATAAATAAAAATGATAACAATAAATAAATAAATAAATAATAATAATAATAAATAAAAATGATAAAAATAAATAAATAAATAAATAAATAAATAATAATAATAATAATAATAATAATAATAATATAAAATTAATAGTTGAAATATGATTATAAAGTACAGATTGAATAAAATAAAAAAAATAAAATAAAATAAAATAAAATAAAATAAATAGTAGAATATTAAATAAAGTACAGATTGAATAAAATAAAATAAAATAAATAGTAGAATATTAAATAAAGTATAGATTGAATAAAATAAAATAAAATAAAATAAAATAAAATAAAATAAATAATAATTTATAAATAATAATAATTATAAGCTTATAAATGAGAAAAATAAGAATCAAGTATTTACAGATTTCTATGAAAATAAAATAACCTTTAAACCAACATATAAATACGATATTGGTACTAATATATTTGATACTAGGTAAGTTTGATTTGAATATGATAGTAATTATGAATAAATCTATAATATTGTAATAAAGTAATATTAATATATATATATTTTATTTATTATTATTTATTATTAATACACCTATTTAATATTTTAGTGAAAAGAAAAGAGCACCAGCATTTTGTGATAGAGTTTTATGGTATAAATCGCCAAATATTTTGAAACTATCAGAAATTTCTTCAATTAATTTTTCGAGTGAAGAAGATGAATGGGTTATACCAAAGAATTATGATTCTTATGAAGATTTGACAATTAGTGATCATAAACCCATTATTTCCGAATTTGAGATTAATGTAGGAGAAATAAATATATATATATATATATATATATATATATATATATATATATATTTTTTATTATTAATAAATAAACAAATAATTAATTAATATATATATATATATATATATAATTATAAATAATTATAAAATTTTTAAAGGTAAGAAAAATTAATAATGAAAAATACTTAGATACATATTCACAATTAATTAAACAACTGGATCGCCATGAAAATAATAGTATTCCTGTAATATCTGTTTCATCTTTTATTTTAGATTTTGGAACAATAACAAATAATATTTCTTCAACAAGATCATTAGTGATTAAAAATGACGGAAAAGTTAGTAAAAATAATAATAAGTTCAATAAAAATATGAAATAGTAGTAATACTAATGCTAATAACAATTTAATATTATACTTATTTATTTATTATATATAGGTTTTATCAACATATGATTTAATAACATCAATAGATGCCAATAATTCAAACCCATCATTCCCATGGATATCAGTAAAACCATCATCAAATACTATCTATCCAGGTATATTAATATCAATATTAATATTTAATTGGTGTTCATAAAAATCAATAACTAATAATAAAAATAATTACAATTATTTAATTTAGGGGAATCACAAACAATAAATATTACATTGACTATCACAACAGAAATATCTTTAAAAAAAATTGATGAAATTATTATATTAAGAGTTGAAAATGGTAACGATATGTTTATCAATGTAAAAAGTGAAATAATACCAAATATCTTTGGTATTCCAATTGAAGTTTTATGTCAAATTAATAAACCATTATCATATTATCCTTGGGATTCTTTACTTGAGTTAAGTAATAAAAAAGAATTATCAGATCATACAAAGAAATTAATGGAAAACGAAGAATTTTCAAGTATTCCAAAAAGTCTTTACATAGTAATTGATTTTTTGATGAAATATGGTCGAGATGAAGTAAATATTTGTGCATTATTTTATGATTGTATTTTTTATAAATAACATATATATATGTATATATTATTGTTTATATTATTGCTCTTATTAATTTTGATTTTATACTTAATAATCAATTCATATATTATATAATTATTTTGTATTTAAATATAGAAATATTCATTTAACAATGGAAACTTAATAATAAAAATATATATTATGTATTGTTTAAAGAACAATATTGATCTTGATACTAATCTTTTACTTTTTGGAAGATCAAGTTTTTCTGATTCTAATTTAAGTTCTTTAAATAATATTACTTCAATAGAATCTATAAATACTATATCTAGTAATATTTCTAAAATTGAAAAATTAAGTTTATTTGATTATCAACCTAGTGAATCAAAAAATAATATTACTGAATCAGTTTATAAAAATTATTCATTAAAAGAAATCAAAAATAAAATATCATTAATTGTTAAAAAGAATGGTA
This sequence comes from Neocallimastix lanati (nom. inval.), assembly GCA_016946835.1. Lineage (NCBI taxonomy): Eukaryota > Fungi > Neocallimastigomycota > Neocallimastigomycetes > Neocallimastigales > Neocallimastigaceae > Neocallimastix > Neocallimastix lanati (nom. inval.). The sequence goes on from JACVTC010000026.1 coordinate 1,133,882, forward strand.
AATTACCTTCTATTAATTCTATGGCAGAAATATTGATGAAGTTTTTATATGAATTCCCCATTGCTATTGTACCTTATGAAATATTTAAAAAAACTGGACAAAAATTCCAAACGGTAGTTATTTTAATTTATGAAATATAAAATAAAAATGTTTTATTATATATATATATATGTATATATATATATATAATAATAGTAACAATTAATAATTAATAATTAATAATTTAATAATAATAATTTAGTTGTATTCTTCATTGCCTCCAAGCCACGCTAGTACATTAAATTATATAATATGTTACATTGGTGATACTATGTCATATGAATTAATCTCAAAAGATGAATTAGGTAAATATATATATTTTTAGATAAATATTTTTTTTTAAAAAATAATAATAATAATAAATTAAACAATAAACATTTTAAAAAATAATTATTTTAATGATAATAGTAAAAGTATTTGCTTCTGCTATAATAAGACCTTCTATCGATTATACTGAAAAACAAGAGCATAATATTATTAATTCAGTGACAGCTTCTAAAAAAGAAAAAGTGGAAAACTTTTTTAGACAATATATTGATGAAGTAATCCCACCAAAGAAATGAAAATTAATTTTTAATTCATATATGTAGATTTTATATATTTCTTATATAAATTTAAATTATATAAAAATTTGAGAAAAAATAAAAATAAAAATTAAATAATAATAATAATAATAATATTAATACTAATAGTATTATAACATTAAAAAAAAAAAACAAAATATTAATGATAATAATAATTTAAATTTTTATTTTTATTTCTTATTTCAGTTTTTAATAATTTATACATAAATCTTTAATTAATATTAATGTTCAAAAACTGTGAAACATTTAATAATAATTTTTAAATTTAACTATTTAAGAATATGGTTTAATCAGACTTTATCTTGTGAGAAATATTTTATATAATTCAATTTATTGAAAAAATTAAATCAATTTCTATTTCTCTACCGCACGATTTTTGCTCTTGTCCCACCTTGGCACCGAAATCTTTTAATAAAAAAAATAAAGAATTCAGCAACATTGACTCGGGGATATAGACAGGACTTCAGGTACAAGGACCAAAATAATTATTCATAAATTGACTTTTATATTATATAAGAAAAAATACTATTTCAAAATTTTTACTGATTGATTTTAAATGATTTTGATTGGATAAATTTTTTGATTTTTTATTAATTAAATATGGTTCATATTTACAAAATAATAATATTCTTTAGTAAAAATATATATATTTTTATTAAAATTAAATATAAAAATTGGAAAGTGTTATAGCGATAGTAAATTAATTATATAAATATGTTGTATTAATGTTATAAATACTATTATTATAATTGTTATTTGATAGTTGAAATATTGACTTTGTTATTTTAAAAAGTATTGAAAAAATTTATATTACAATTTTAATTATTGTTTTTTATTATTTGTTATTATTTGATTTTCTTTTTTTTTTATTCTATTATTATATTCTATTGTTTGTATTTTTGATTCGGATAATAAATGAAAACTTTTTTGAGTTATTCGTATATCAGAACCATTAATTTTAATGATCTTTAAATTTTGAGCATTTTTTAGTATAAAAGAAATAGCTCTATCCGTTAAACTTCCACAATTTGAAATATCAAGATATTTTATTTTATTCTCTTTATTATATATTGCTTTAATATCCAAATTACATAAGTATTTATTATTTGATATATTCAAAAATTGTAAATCTGAAAGTTCTCTTATTATACAAAATTCACTAGATCTTAAATTAATATTACTACATTCTAGTTTATTTAAATTAGGACACCCACATATTAAATATTTAAATGCCACAAAATTTATATTACTACAATTATTAATATTCAAACATTTCAATGAATTTATACTACGATGACATAATATATTAAAATTAGAAGATAAAAAGTTAATTTTAATATTATCAAAGTATTTATACCAATAAAAAAAAAAAAAAAAAAAAAAAAAAAAAAAAAAAAAAAAAAAAAAGTAACTAACGAAAGAAAATTAATATTTGCTAAATACCTTTCACCTTTACCCAAATTATTTTCAAAATGCTTTACTGTAATAGCAGTTTTTTCCATTATTAATGACTTTAAACTTTTACAATTTTTTATTAATAATGACATTATTTCTGGTGTAAGTAATTCTTTATCTGAGTTAAATATTAAAGTTTCTATTTTTATTGAATATTTTGATTTTAATAATTCTTTCAAAAATTTTTTTTCATTTTTGATATTATTATAAGGGAATGTTCTTATATCTATTTTTTTCCAAATATCTAATTTTTCAATTAATAAATTGATTTGCTTTGATATACTTGACATAGATAATATTTCTTTATAATTTAAATAATTAAAAATTATCTTCCATAATTTATTAGGAAGTTGATAATTTCGTTTTTTTGAAAATATATTTTCATCTTTTTTCTTAGTATTTAATATGGTATTATCATTATTTTCTATATTTAAATATATATTTTGTACTATTTTTTTATTTGTTCTTCTTAAATTATCATTATTATCAATAGAAAAAAAATTATATACATTATTATTATCATTTTTATTTATATTTTTAAAATCTTCATACTCGAAAATACTTTTAACTGAAAAATTAGGAGAACTATCTTTTCTAAATATATTGTGATCATGTGAATGGAAAAATGGACTTATGGATTTTTTTAATAAATTAAAATTATCTGATATATCATTAGAAATTTCATCTTTAAAATTCAAATTGAAATCAATGTTTTTCTTTGATAAATTCTCAGAAAAAAAATTTAGATGTCTTTGATTATTCTTTTTTGTAATAGTTTTACTATTATTATTTATAGAAAATAAATTCTTTTTTTCATATATATTATTTAATTCTGTATCTAGAGAATTTAATATTTTATTATTTTGTAATTTATATTTTTCATTATTTTCTGAACTATTAAAAAAAAGAAATGAATTATTATCCCCTGAATTTGTCAATGAATCAAAACTGTCATAAGAATCTGTATCACTGAAATTTTCATTATTATTTGTGTCCTTTGAATAATCATTGTCATAAATAACATTATTTTTAATGTTGGCTGAATTGGAATAAATTAATTTCGTTTTCTTTATTGCACTATTAAATGCTGCTAAATTTGGTTTAACTAATGGTGGTGGTATATTATTTTGTTGTAAATATTTCTGTGAATTAGAAATAGAAGATGAAGGTATACTATTATTTTTTTCTTTTTCTTTTTCTTTTTCTTTTTCTTTTTTTTTTTTTTTTTTTTTTTTAAAAAAAAAAATAATAATAATAATAATAATAATTAGGTAAAAATTTTTAATATTGAATAAATTAAATATGATTTTAACAAACCTTTTTTATACTTTAATGATTGTATACTAATTGTGGGAGATGATGGTAGTAATGAATTATCATCATTACCATAAATATTGTAAAGGTCATTTCTTTTATCATTTATTGAATTAAAGAATAATTTTCCTTTTTTCTTTTTTGGAGCTGAAGGTTCATTTTTGTTGATTTCTTTATTAATTCTTGTGGGTGTTGAAAATTTATCATCTTCTAAATATTCTAAATTTTTTGAAGTAAATTTTGGTGATTGTAAATTTTTATTATCATTATTAATTTTTTTAAAATCTTTTTCTATATGAATATCAAAAGACATTGATCATTTAATCTTCTCTTTTTTGAATAATAAATTCTATTTATTTTAAATTTATATATTAATAATAGTATTATCAATTATCTTCTAATTATATCATTAATTATATTTAAGTATTTCATAATATTTTAATTTTTTTTTAAATAAAAAAAATTTATATTAATTATTTTATAATTATAAATTATATTTATTATTTAAAGTTTTTACTTATTTTTACTTATTATTCTAAAATTAATTATTTCTTCTTTAAAAAAAAAAAAAATTAAATTCATTTATATGAAAAACTAATATAATTAATTAAATCTCTTGTTTTCATAATAATAATAATTATAATAATAATATTATTAATATTATCTTTTTTGGTAAAAATATTATTAATTAAAAAATTAATTAATAATAAATTCTAATTCACTTAATTAATTATAAATTTATTAACAAAAATGATAGATACATCAATTTAAAAAATTTAAGGGTTATGGAATATCCATTATTGATTAATACAAATTTAATATTAAAAAAGATTTGAATGAGACATTTAAATATATTTTTAATATTTATAACATTAGATATTTTTATTTATTTTAAAATTTTATCTATATATTGATATTAATAAATTTTAAATTTTAATAGAAAAAAAGGATCAAGAGTTTCTATTTTTGTAAATTTACCATGAGTATTAAATTTAAATATAAAAATTAAAAAAGATTGGTAAATTAAATAATTTTTTAAAAAAGAGAAAAAGATATAAAAGTAATAATAATAATAAAAAATATATATATAAATAAATTATTAAATAAATATTAACATTAATAGATATTTTATTATTAATATGTAATTAAAAATGGAAAATATGAGAGTTTCATTTTTTGATTTAAATGATAAAATAAATGTTAATAAGGGTTATTTGAAAGCAATTGAAGGACCAGTCGATGAAAATAGTGACAATAATAATATTAATATTAATAAATCTTCTCAATATGTGATTAGGCCTTGGTATGTATTGAGTAAAATTATTTTATATAAGCTCCTTTCCCTTGATGAGAATATAGATGAACAACTTAAAAAAGATATATATTCACTTAAAAAAGATGATATAGAAGAATGGTTTGATTATATTAATAAAAATTATACTGTTCCTCCATCTAGAATATTTCAAATATCAAATAAAGTACCTTTCACAATTCAACATCAATGTCAGTCTTTATATAGTTATACAAATCCTGTTCAAATACTAAAAGTATTATATACACCTTCTTTTAATGGTGTAGCATCATTTATATTATTAGATACAATATATATTAGTATATGGAAAGGAACAAACTTATATAAAAGGATAAAAAGAGATAGTAATAAATATTATATGAGAATAAAAGAATGGGTTTGGGTAGATAAACAAAGATATGTTATGGCATATACTGATAATATGAAGATACTTGTAATAATATAAATGAAAAAATAAATATATTCAAAAAATTTAAAAATATATACTAATTATGTATATTTATGAATTTTAGATTTTTAATATGAATATGGATTTAATAAGATGCGTTAGTTGTGAAATGCCAATTATAAGGTAATATATTTTTTAAAAAAATCTGAATATAAACATTATCTAATAATATTTAACATTAAAATAATTAAAGTGCGATTTATCTTTCAAATTATGATGAAGTTGTTATTGGTAGCTTTGGAATAATAAAAGTACTAAAAATAAAATAATAATGATAATTAAAATAAAGATTTTATAAAATATTATTTATTATTTAAATATATATTAAATTTATAAAACATAATTAATATTAAAATAGGGATATCAAATTAATTATGATTACATAAGGTATTTTTTCATATATATTTGATATTCAATAAATATTTTTTTGTACTAACTTTGCAATATTTTTTAATAATAAAATTATTATAAATAGGGATAGAAATGATGATAATTTTATTAAGCAGTCTGATTTAGAAATTGAAGATTTTCAAAATGATCATTTTATTTCATTGCTATATTTTAGAAATAGAACAAAATACTTATATGCAGTCGATGAGCGTTCAGTATATGTAATTTTTCTTTTATTTTAAAGTTATATAATATATATAAAAAAACGATAAATTAAAAAATATTAATGAAATAAACTAAATTAATTAGGAATATTCATATGAAACTGGTGAACGAATAAAAACTTTTAAAGAAATTCATAAAATGTCGATTACACAATTAGTATATTGCGAATCCAAAGATTATTTAATTACAGGAGGAAGGGAAGGAATGAGTAATTATTAAAAATATAATTATTATAAATATACATATACGTTAATAAATATTAAATTAATAATAAACATTTATATATAGTAAAAGTATGGCAGGATACGAAATTATTATATCAATTTAATAAACATAAAAATAGTATTACATCTTTAATAGTACTTTTTGATTATTATGAAATGAATAGAAAAGCTTTCAATGTAGAGTTAATTTCAACAAGTATTGATGGATCATTATTTATTTGGAATCTTGAAAATTGGACAGGCGAATACAAGTAAAATTGAAAATCATAATAAATAATTATTTTTTAAAAAAAAGAACATTCAATGAATAATCAATATATATTATATTACAAAAATTATTTATTTATTTATATAGATTTAATGTTCAACAACCAATTTATTCAGCAAAATCAATTTCATCGAATCAATTTTATATTTCTACTAAAAAAATGATCAATGTTTTATTATATAATAAATATAAAGAAGATTTATTAAATGTCAGGTATAATTTATAGAAGTGACTAAATAAAAAATATTATTAGAATAATTATTTATAATTAATATATGAATAAATATTTTTTTTAAAGATCAAAAATTATGTATCTTAAGAGAGTGGAGTCAAATATTAAACCAGCAAGAATATTATGTCTTACTGAAGATAATTCATGTAGATTTATTTCTCCTGTTACAGGTCAATCAATTACGATATCAATGCCATTATTAGAAGATATTAATATAAAAAAAGTAGCTTATTCTTTAGATTATGGTAAATATATAATATATTTATATATAATATAATAATATTATAGAATAGCAAAGATATAAAAAGTTACATTTTATATATGATTTTTACATATTTAGATAGATTATATGCCCTATTATGGGATTCGAGCATAGTAGTAATTTCAACAACCACAAATCCATGTCATTTAATTGAAGAATGGGGAAATTCATGTACTTATAAATATAATTAGTAAATTTTAAAAAAAGTTTACAATCATTATATATATATTTAGTAACGCTTTAACAATAAAAATAATTTAAAAATAAAATAAAAATATTTAGTCTCATCTATAACTGATATTATAATGTATGATCCTTCAAAATCTATGGAGACTCAAGAAATATTGCCATATTTTATTCTGGGATGCTCTGATGCAGGTCAAATTTTAGTTTTAGATCCTGCATGTTATGGATATACTGAAAAAACTATTCAAGTAATAATGATAAAGTAATAATTAAATTTTTTAAATGATATATTAATTAATATTATATTTTAAAAACAAAAAATAAAATATTTTATTTTTTATAAAAAAGGCTCATATCGGAAAAATATTAAAAATTATACTTAATACTAAGCATAACAAACTATATTCAATTGCTGAAGGTTATTATATTAATTAAATTTAAAAATAAATTTTTTTCATCATATTAAAATTTATATAAAGATCTTAAATTAAAAATATGGTCAATTAGCTATTCTTCTGTTAATTGTAATTCTAACGATTCGGAAAATATTGGTGTTTCTATTGATATATTAAATTGTATTGATTATTCTGAATTAGCATCACCATTAATTGATATTTGCTTATATGAGACCGGAGGAATGATTGGTGCTGTAACAGAAGTAGGAAAAATGATTATATATAAAGAATCTGGTAAATTTATATTAAATATATTTATATTACTTCAAAAGTAATTATGATTAATCATATAATAATTATAATTTAATTTTATAGATAAAAGTTATAAAACAGGATCTGACTCAAGTTCTGTTGGTATAATTAATATAGCTTGTTTAGAATTATTAGGAATTTTTGCAACAATTGATCGAGAAGGGTGCTTAAAAATATGGGATTATAATAATATTTTAATTAGGTTAGCAAATATAACAAAATCTTTAACCAGTTAAGTTAATAATATAACTAACATTTAATATTATTTTGTATTACAGAGAAATATGTTTGAATATTTCTATTGATGCAGTAGAATTTTTGAATCAACGTGGTGATATTATTATTGGATATTGTAATAAATTATCAGTAATAAAAATTGAAGATTGTAAATATATGTATACATATATATATTAAAATATAATTATATAACTATATAATATATTCATTAAACTTATAATAAATATTTATTATATATGAAAGATTTACAATTGGAACCTTTGAAATATTTATTAACTCTTAACCATGTAGATGACCAAATTGAAATACCAATTGATTTCAATCATAATCTTAAATGGTGGATAATAGAAAAGATGTATTAATATAAAATTAAAAAATTTTAGTTTAATTAAATAAATATTATATATATGAAAATAAAATATATAATGAATACTCATGTAATTATACATAAATTAACATAATTATTTAAATTTTTATAATATATTAGAGACGATATTGAAATGTTAAAACGAAAGCTGAAAAATCAAAATCAATCTGGTTTATCTTCTAATGATATTGATGAAGATTATTTAATTGATAAGAACTATAACAAAATAAAGCAGAGAAAAAAAAATAAAATTTCTCTTAATCGTAATGACTATGAAGATAGTTCAATTTTTAGTGGTTATAAGCAAGCGTTATATAAAAATATTGAATTTCTTCAAGAAGATGATATTCAAAAACTAAAAAATGAAAATAAAACAAAAAAAATGGATGAAAATAATAACAAGACCTTAAATGATGATAATCAGGATTTTATAAATAAGAATTTTAATATTATAGAGGAAGATAATATAGATGAAGATGATTCAAAAAATAAAAATACTAATAATAATAATATTAGTAAAAATAATAATAAAAGGAATGATTCAAGTAAATATGAAAAAGGTAAAAAAGAAAGTGATGCCGCTAATGAACAAATTACTAGTATTAAGGATAGTGATGATTATAAGGAGGATAAAAAAGATAATGATCTCGATGATTCTAAATCCAAATTAGTTGATGATAATAAGGGTAATGAAAAATATAAAATTCATGTGAAATTCCTACAAATATTTATAAATTAATCATATGAAACATTACTTTATACATAATATATATTATTATTTTCCCTAGTATTAATACAATAAAATATGAATTAATATATATTAAATAATATACAAATATATATAGGTGAAGAAAAATCCAAATCAAATGACATTCTTCAGAAGGCTTTATATACCAAAAATATGATTGTAAATGATGTTATTAAAATAACTAACAAATCTAACTTTACAAAGAAGCATCTTGAAAATGCAAATATATTAACTCAAAAGAATAAGAAAGTTAAAAAGTCAAAAAATAAAAATAAAATTAAACTTAAAAATAAAAATAATAAAAAGAAGTATTCCCAGAATATGAATTATATGATAAACAATGATAATTCGAAATTTAATGGTAAATTAAAACCAAAAAAAAAATTAAATAAAGATGAGAATAAGAATGAGAATGAATTTAATGATAGTGATAATGGAAATTATGACGAGTTCAATTATGATTACAATGATGGATTATATTTAGATGATGATAAAAATGGAAAAATTAAAAAATGTTATATTTTGAAAACTCCAAAAATTTCAATAATGAGTAGTGATAATTTTCCTGTTGTTATGACAGTATGTAGAATAAAAACTGTTTTAAGTAAGTATTTAAATAATTATGTTGCTCCAAAATATGTGGATATCATTATTCCTGAAGAACTTACAAATAATTCTTCATTATCAAATGAGGAAATAAAAGATAGTAATTCTACAAGAAGTATATATACATTTTCAAAAAAAGATAATTTAAATAGAAGAAATGGATTTTCTATTAGAAATAATATTGATGGTAAAGAAATGTTAAACGATAATAATGATGAATCATCTATTAATGATAGAAATAACAGCAATAATTATTCAATTATCAATAAAAATTGTAATACTAATACTAATGCTACTACAACTAATGCTACTACTAATGCTACTACTAATGCCACTACTAATGCTACTACTACTAATGCTACTACTACTAATGCTACTACTACTACTACTACTACTACTACTACTACAACTACAACTACTACTACTAGTACTACTACTACAACAACAACTACTACTACTGCTACTAATAATAATAATAGTAACAGTGATAATATTAGTGAAAATAAAAATAGTTTCTTATTCGATAGTTATAAAGTCAGTAATAATAATATTAATATACTTAAAGGAGATTCTGGAAATAAAACAAAAGGTATATTTAAAGAAAATACTTTACATACATCGAAACCAAATAGTAGCCAAAGTAATAATGAAAAAAATGTAATGAAATGCTTTAATAAGTATGATATTCAGAAAAATAAAAAAAAAAAAAATTTATTTTTTAGTTGTGAAAAAAAGATACTTGAAAATTATAAAAATGAAAATATATTTAAAAAAAATAGTAATTTTTCCCATTATAATAATAATAAAGATCAATTAGATAACCATTCAGGAAGTGAAGAAAAATTCTCAGATGAATTTAATAATATTATTGATAAATTAGAAAAACATAATATAATACCTAAAAACATTTTAGAAATAATAGTAACTAGTATGAATAATAAGAAAAATTATAATAGAGATTTAGTTGGTGAAGATAATAATATATCAAAAAATGAATATACAAGAAATAAATATTCGAGAAATGAATATCAGAGAAATGGATTATATGAAAGTTTTCTTAATAAATTATATGAAAATATTGATAATAATAAAAAAGAACATTATGATAAATTTTGGTCGAATTTTGATACAATATCAGAAAATAATAATGATGATAATAAAAATAATAAATTTGATTCAGATTTATCAAATGACATTCATTTTAATAATAATACTATTAGGGGTGAAAGTAGTAATGGATATAACCAGAATGACAATAATAAATATGATAACAATATCAGTGATGATAATAACAATGAAACAAATAAATATAATATGGGAAAAAATTGTAAAAATATAAGCAATACAATTATGGGTAATTCGATAATATGGGTTCAAAATAAAAATAAAAATATTTCAAAAATTAATGATGAAAGAAATTTAAGAATTAAAGATGAAGGAATTCCAAAAAATGATGAGAAAGAAATTTCTATGACTAATAATGAAAGAATTTCAAAAATTAATAGTGAAAGAATTCCAAAAATTAATGATGAAAAAATTTCAAAACTTAATAATGAAGAAATTTCAAAAATTAATAAAGAAAAAAAATGTTTTAACGGAAGTTCAGTAATTAGTAATTCATGTCAAAGCATTATTTTAAAATCAAGGAATAAATATAGAACAAAGGAATTTATAAAAACTAAATCATCGTATAGAAAAAATATGATGGGTGTTTATAGTAGAATAACAATGGATAAAATTGATAAAAAAAATAATATTAATGACTTTTTGTTTAAAAATTTCATATATAATATTTTTAAATATAACAAAAGTGTATTTATAAACGATAATCAAAATAATAATCAAAATAATAATCAAAATAATAATCAAAATAATAATCAAAATAATAATCAAAATAATAATCAAAATAATAATCAAAATACTAATAATAATAATAATAATAATAATAATAATAATCAAAATAATAATCAAAATACTAATAATAATAATAATAATAATAATAATAATAATAATAATAATAATAATAATAATAATAATAATAATAATAATAATAATAATAATATTAATAATAATAATTATAGTAATAATAATAATAATAGTAATAATAATAATAGTAATAATAATAATATTAATAATATTAACAATAATATTAATAATAATAATAATAATATTAACAATAATATTAATAATAATAATAATAATAATAATAATAATAATAATAATAATAATATTAACAATAATAATAATAATAATAGCAATTACAACATTAAACATAGAGTAAATAGTTTAATATCAAATGTAAATAAAAATTTACAAATCAATAATAGTAAAAATCCAATAGTATTTAATAATTCTAAATTAATAAAAAAGAATTATGATTTTGATAAAAGCAATGAAAATAATTTATGTTGTGTTCAAGGAATTCCTTATAAAGATAAAGATGAAAATAATGATGCTAAAAATAAATGTATCAATAATAAAAAAAATTTTTTTAATGCTAATGATTCTTTATCAATTGAACAAATAATTAATTCTTTCTTTGATATATTATATAGTCCAAAAATATCTTTGTTTGAAAAATGTGAAATTATTAAATTAATGCCATATATCTATCAATCACTTGCATCAGATATTCCAAATGCTGAATGTTTTATTATTAATAAATTATTAGATTTTATAGTTCATAAAGATTGGCAGGTAATAATTTATATATCAATTTTTATTTACTCTTTGTTATTTTATATTAATTTTTCTTATAAACATAATTAACATTAATAGATTAGATTTTTTGTATTAGCTACAATACCTTTATATTACACATATAATGATAATATTATATTATCCGTTTTATCATGTCTTAATGATAAAAATCAATATATTGCGTAAGTATAATAAAAAATTTATTATATAATAATTTAATGTAATTATTACATTTTTAAGTATATTTAAATATTTTTATAAAATAATAATAATAATAATAATAATAATAATAATAATAATATAATAAATAGTAAACTATCGAGAATTATTTTAGGCTATTTTGGAATTGATTCAAAGAATGAATTAATTAAAATATTTAATGAAAGAGGTTACAATCGAGTTAAACAAAGTATCAATCATTCTAATTTCTTGGACGTAATAATCAATAAAAATATTTATTATTATAGCAATAATTGAATTATAATTATAATATTAATTTTTATATTTTATTATTTTGCAGGATATAATATATGAGAAAAAAAAACAAAATGACCCTAATAATATGAAATTTAGTGTTGAAATAAAAGATTGGATTAATAATAATAATAATAATTTTAATAATAATATGAAAATGAATGAAGGTACAAATATGAGAAAAGACTCATTTATTGAAACATTAGAATATAATAATACTACTTTTAAACCAAATAAACTTAATGAGAAAAATCGATATATTATATTACCTGAAATTTGTAGTAATAATAATAGTGTCGCTAATTTTATTAAAACAGTGAATTTAGGAGTAGGTTTTAAACATAAAAAAAATAACGATAATAATGAAAAAGATAATATTGATATTAGCCAAAAGTTACCAAAAATAGAATCTTAGTCTATTTTGTATTTATGTATTAAAGTTATAATTAATTGTATATAACTTATTCTTTTTCTTATTAATATACATTACATAATATTTCATAAAAATCACAAGCTAAATTATCGTGGCTTTTTATTAAATGATTTAGATAAAAATTTTAATTATAATCTTATTGAAAAATTAAAAATGAAATTTCAATGTAAAATATAGATTTAAAATTTTAAATTGTATTTATTAATGAAAAATATTGAAGTTATTCCTCTTACATTATATAAATACAATAATAAGAATAAATTCAATACTATGTATTGTTCTAAAATTAATTTAAATTAGTATATTTTAACTTTGTTATTAATAATACTTTCAAATATTATATAGATAAATAAATATTTTAATTTTAAATATATAATTAAGTGTTAATTTAATAATAATAGATTAGTATTTTATGTGAAAAATTTAATGGTAAACGATATTATTTTATTTATTATTAATTTTATCATTACTATAAGATTATTAATTATATATTTATTATTATGATTAAAATATGATTGGGATTATTAATATTATTAATATATAATGAATAAGTATGAAATTAATATAGTTTATTTAATTAAGATAAGAATTATTTAAATATATTTATTACATTTTTATTACTTTAAAATATTTTTCTAAAGAAAGAATCTTTTCTTTTTTTACCAACATTTGGTGAAAAATTTTGCTTCTGTGAACTTAGCATTTCTTGAAATTCATATCCTGGTCTTACATTAAGAACTTTAAATCCATTATTTGGTTCATTTTGATTTTTAGTATTTTTTTTAAAGTCATCATAATTATCGTATTTTTTATCATATTCTTCATGACTTTGAACTAATGAATCCATAGATGTATTTTTAATATCTTTGAATCTTACACGGGGACGTGGTGAATTAGATTTTTTATTTTCATTAAATGATTTAACAGGTGAAGCAAAGCTACCATGAGGTGAGGCAATTTGATTTCCACTATTTATTGAATAATTTGAATTATTACTATGATTCATAATAGATTTTGGAAATGGAGGAATTTTTATATTATTATTATTGTTGTTGTTTGTAACTTCAATAGGTTGAAATGGAATAGATTGAGGATTTATATAACTATTTTCTTCACTATATTCTTCACAGTTTTCTTCGTCATTAATTCTATTGCCTATATCTTCTTTTTCTTCATTTATTTTTTTAATATTAACATAAATTGGGAACGAATCCATATTTGAGGTATCTCTTTTATTTTTTAATATTGACTTATTATCATTTTCTTTTTTAATAAAATAAATAATTAGTAATTATTCGATATTATGTAAATAATAATATATGTACCAATGGAAATTACTTTTACCTGGATAAATGATACTTCCATTACTTCTTTGACTATAATTTGTACCATTTTTAAGAATCTTTGGTGGAGAATTTTGTGGTGGTGGCGGAAGATTAAAAACAGGAGAATTTATATAAATATTTGAATTATTTGATTCAATATTTCTCGGGGATGATGGAATATTTTCATTTAAAGAAATAGCACTATCTTTATGATCTATATTTATTTAATAGATTATATAATATTTTTAATATAACTTTTTTCAATTCTGATTTCCAATTTTTATTATTTTTATTTATTTTTGTATATAACATTACTATATTGCTCACCATTCTTTATAATAAAACCAGAATTATTTCTATTATTAGCATTATTAGAATAAGAGATAGTATTCATTACATAATTTTTATTTGATTCTGATTCAAATTCTTCATCTTTTGACACACTTCTGTAACTTTCGTCTTCATCGTCTTTTCCTAAATAACTATTAATAATATCTGAAGTAGATTTAGAATTATTTTTTGTAATTCTATGTTTTTCATTATCAGAATAATTGTCATTGACGCTCATTGTTGAATTATTACTTGAAATATTATCTAAAAGTCTTAATCTATCCATCATTCCTTCAATAATAATATGCTTTGGTACAATTGAATCTGAAATTGCTTCTTCTAACTCTTTTATGGATAGTTGTGAAAAACGTATATACTTAAATAAAATTCCTATTTGTTCTTGATTAATTTCTAATTTTGAATTAATTTCTGTATCAGGGTACATGTATGATGTCATATATTTTATACCTTCAGTATGTAATATAACATATCTTTGTATAAATTTATAGAGACTATTAATTGAAACTTGAATATTTTTTTCATTTAATAGTTTTGTCAAAAGAAAGTGGAAATTTGGAAATGGTATTTTAATTAAAATACTATCTTTGATAGAATTAAATGTAAAATGTTTTTTTTCTAAACCTTTTTCTTGATTTATTTGAACAATATTTAAATCAATATCCATTAAACTCTCTTTTAAAATTAAACATGCTGAGCTTAATAACTTTTCTATCCATTCATTTGAAAGCGCATATTCAAATGCCTGATGTAATATACCTTTAATTTGACTTGGTGTAATTATTTCTGGAATAATTGTTGAACTAACAAATTTTCTTAATTTAATTATGAGTTCAGGCATTTTTAAAAATTCAGCAAGTTCAATAAAAGATAAAAAATTTTGTAATGTAATATTAATATTTTGTGAATATATAAATTGTAGTAATTCCTATAAAATTAATAATTATAAATAATTAAAAAATATAATTTGATAATTATAAAATAATATACTATCATTAAAAAAGAAATAATATCATATTATAACACTTAATTACTTCAAAAGCTCTTCCAGGATCAGGGAATGGTAAAATATAATCAGCATATTCACCCTTACTCATTGTTATTTTACCTGAAAATAAATCATCAAAAAAACCTGAATATCCTGCTAATAAAATTTTGTGACATTTAATAATCTTTGGAGTTGTTGTTGAACTTGGCAAAGGTGTAAAAGAAAGTGTGACATCAGCATATTGCTTTGATAAATAAAATGATGTAAAATTCATTATAATAAAATATATTGAAAACAATAAAAAGTAATATTATTATTAAAAAAATATATAAAAATATTTATCATAAAATTGTAATATGTAAAACATATTATTGTTAAAACTTTCTATTAGATTTATTCTTTATCTCTTCTTTTTTTGAAAAATATATATATACATGTATAATTGGAAAGTAAAAAAAAAAAAAAAATTATTAAATATATATATAAAAAGAAAATATAAATGAAAAATATTAAATATAAAATTAAAATTTAATTCAATTAAATTGTAATTAATTGATAAATTATTTAAAAAAAATTTTACTGTCAAAGTTAATTTCATAATAAGTATTAATTAATTTTATTATTTATTTAATATTAATTTAATTAAATAATGATATAAATATTAAAATCATTTAATTTTTAAAATAAAAAAATATACATGAAAATCAATAAGTTTTTATATTGTTTTTTGAATATTATTTATAACAATAAAATTTTTCAAAATTTAAAATAAAAAATATATTTTTTTTTTCATTCTTTATTTTTTATTTTATTTCTTATAATATTTTTATTATATATATATATATTTTTTTTATGTTTTATAATTTTTTTTTTTTAATTAAAGTATTAAAAAAAAAAAAAAAATTAATTTATTTAATTTTTAACAAAATTTTTATTATAGAATTATAGAATTATTTAACTTTAATTAATTTTTTTTTTTTTTGAAAATATAAAGTTAAACTTAATATAATTTATTTTTTTTTTTTTAATTAATACTTTAAGAAAATAAGAAAATTTGTGGCTTATTTTACTAGAATTTTATGTAATATTTTTGAAATTTTAATAAGCCATCTATTTATTTGTGGCTTTTAAAATTTATATTATTACGCCATAAAATTTAATATAATTTTAAGTAATAAAGAAATAAATGTATAAATAAATAAATAAATAAATAAATAAAAATTAAAAAGGTCAATAAAAAATAAAATATTTTTATATAATTTTTTTTTTTTTTGATAATCATGTTATAAGGAAAATGATAAATAATTATTTTCCTTATAACCTTATTTTTTATATTTTATTATTAATATTTATATTATATTTTTATATTTTATATTTTATTATTGATATTATATTTTTATATTTTTCTATTAATATTATTTTATATTTTTAAATTTTTATATTTTATTATTAATATCAATATAATATTTTTATATTTTATTATTAAAAATTTTTATTTTATAAATTTATATTTAAATTAATATTATTTAAAATATTAATTTTTTATATTATAACTAAAACTTTAGTTGTTATTATATCATCTTAATAATAGAATTAAACCTTTTATTTTATATATAATTTATAAATAAAATATTAAATAATAATAAAAATTACAAAATAATATTTTTATAAAACTTAAATTATAGCTGTAAATTGAAATTTCAAAAATTAAAATTTGTTGTTCACATTTCAATTACTATTTATATATTACCGCAACCGTTTTGTAGAGATATATAAATAGGTTTTTTACACATATGAATTCACATGTCTATCTCATATTATATATATGGGTTTGTAAAGAACATATATACTTTGGTATATATATCTTATACTATATCAGTACGACGTCGGCGCTCCAAATTCCTAAGCAGAGGTAGCTCCAGTAGACATGTCTTGCCAAATAACATCCGTGTTATCCTATAGAAATTGAACTCGTAACCCTCTCAGTATAGGCTATACAACTACACTAGGATGCCATGGGTGATCAAATATAGAAATTAAATACGTGGCAATCCAATAATGGTAGGAGCGGAATAAATACTTACCTGAAATTGTGCCATTATAACCCCTTTACCCTTTCTCCAAACCCTATCGGGAAAATCAGATCAAGAATAGATACCAGCAGGGGTTGGCTGGACACCAGATGATTATTAAGTCGCCACATAACAACCAGTAGAAAGCCCAGTTCTACTTTATATGCTAAAAAATGCTATATATATTTGTTGTTTTAAAAAGACTTAAAAGTTAATAATTTAATTAGATTATAATATAAATAAAATAATTAATTAATTCATAAATTCTTTATTAGTATATATTAAAAAAAAAATAATATTAATTTAGAATAAATAAATAATTAAATTTTTTTTATATACATTAAATAAATAATTTATTTTTAAATAATAAAAATTAAAATATTTTCATATATACTTTATGTATTTGTTTTTTTTAAAAAAATTAAAAGAAAAAGAAATAATTAAAATTCTTTTTATCTTTTAAAAAAAATTGAATATTTAATTGTTCAGAATTAATATTAAAAAATAATATTTAGATAATTAATATAATAATTTAAAAGATATAATTAAAAATTATATATTAAAATTTATAAATGGAAGAAAACATAACTATTTATATAAGTGAGTCTAATAAAGGAGAAGAACAAATCATTATTAATAAACAATATAAATTTAATTTTTCACATTCAAGGAAAGATAATTCAAGAGTTTATAAATGTAACGAATATAAAAAAAATAATAAATGTAAATCTTTTATTATTTTAAATAATGAGAAAGAAATCTTAAAATATGAGAGTTTACATAATCATCCTGGAAACGAATATAGTGTATCCCTATCTGTAATGAAACATAAAATTAAAGATGAAATTAAAAAACATTCAAATCCTTTTGATATAAAACGAAAAAGACTATATAATGAAATTTCTAAAGAAATAGGATTTATATATCCGTGTCCAGAATATATTTCAGTTAAAACTCTAATATTAAGAAGTATTAATAAAAAACTACCATCCAATGTAACAACTTTTAATGAAATTCCTAATGAATCTGAATATTATAAAACTGAACGAAATGAAGATTTTATGATATTCAAAAATTCTGATTTAGTAATTTTTCAATCCCCTTTTCAAGCAAAATTATTTAAGAAATATAATAATGATATATTTGTGGATGGTACTTTTTATATCGCACCTAAATTTAGTCAACAAGTGTTTATTACTAGAACTTACGTTAAAGAATTGAATAGTTTTTATACTACTTCTTATGCAATATTAAGAAATAAAAAGCAAAAAACATATAAAATGTTATTCAATAAATTAAAACAAAATTCTAATAATAATATTATAACTGAACCAAAAAATGTACATTGCGATTTTGAAAAAGGCATATCCAAAGCAGTTAAAAAAATATTTCCTAATATAAATATTAAATACTGTATTTGGCATTATAAAAATTTATTAGAAATTAAAAAAAATGAATTGTGCCGTAATGAAGTGAACGATGATGAAAAAATATTTAATTATTACAAAGGAATTTCAAACTTACCATTTATCAACCCTGAATACATAATGGATATTTTTTCATTAATTAAAACTAAATCCATTGAAAAAAATTCTTTCAATTTATAAAATTTTTAGAATATTTTTATGAAACATATTTAATTGGTTACGATATGAAAAGTTGGAATTATTATAATAATATTGAACATATAACCAATAATGCTTCAGAATCACTCAATAATTCTTTAAATAAACTATTTCCAATGAAACCAAATTTTTATGAATTAATAAATAAATTAAAAGAACAGGAACATTTATCATATTATGATTACCAAATGAAAATAAAAGGAATTTGGAGAATGAAAAAAAAAAATAAAAACAAAAACTGATGAAATTAATATCTTAATTGAAAAATACAAAAATAAAGAAGCCAAGTTAATTGATATTAAATATGATAGAAGTGATCTTAGTAAATTGTGGTTTGAATGTTTAACTAATTTAAATAATATTTTTAAATATTATTTAATAATAAATAATTATGAAATGACAGAGGAATTTCCAAAAGAAAAAATCATTAAAATTCTTTCATACAAAAACTTATAATTAAATTTATAAATTAAAATTTTATAATTATTAAAAAGTTAAAATGTTTATATACTTGATAAAATTTATGTAGTTTAAATAAATATTCTATAATTTTATTATTATAATTAATTTTATTAATAATTGTTTAAATATTTTATTAATATTTTTTTTAAAATAAATAATCCTATATTTTTATACTTTATTATTAATATCAATAATATATTTTTATATTTTTATATTTTATTATTAATGTTTATAATTAATTTTATTAATAATTGTTTAAATATTTTATTAATATTTTTTTTAAATAAATAAATTTATATAATTGTTAAAGTATTTTATTAATATTTTTTTTTTAAATAAATAAATCTATATAATTGTTAAAGTATTTTATTAATATTTTTTTTTAAAATAAACCTTTTAATTGTTTGAATATTTTATTTTATTTTTTTTTTTTTTTTGTAAAAAAATATTTATTTTTATCTAACCATTATAATTTATTTAATTATTCACTTAATAAATTTTAAGAAAAAAATTACAAATTAATAATACAACAAAATAGTATCATATAACTATTAATTTAAAAAGCTTCAAAATTTGATTTATCACGTTAAAAAATTTGGCGTTTTGGACCTCTCCCAAAAAAATGTTTAATAAATAAAATAAAATTTATGAAAAAACGACAATATTAATAGATTATGAGGTTTATTAACTCAATGTTTTAAAGAAAAAAAATTAATTAATTATAATTAAATAGTATATTTATAAATATAATAATATTATTCGTTATATTAGAATGACAGAAAATATTACAGCTACGAAAGATTAGTTAATCGCAAATATTTATTATGGTTTAACTGAATATTCTACTAATCATCAGAGAAGTTGATGACTATTTTATGAGGAAAAAAATTCTTGGAGAAATCGAAAATAACCAAAGAAGAGTTGAAGAATCATGTAAATGTTAAAAAGAAAATTTATATACTCAACAAAAGGGCGTAACAAAAGACATGATAAAATCAGATGAGTTGACGAAGTATCTAATAAATATCAGTATATTAGATGAAATAAAAATAAAAATGGACTTCCAAAATTCTACTGCTTATCAGATATGGAGGATAATAAAAGAAATAAATACCAAATTTGATGAAGAAAGAAAAGGAGAACTAAAAAAACAACTGTAAGAAAAAAAAGTACCATAAAGATAACACAACGATATCGCTCTGTTTACATCGGACTTAAAAAGAATTTAAAGGAAGAAATCACAGACGAAAAGAAGTATACTTATATACAGCTTTCTCATATAAAATAATAATCAAAACTAATATAATCTCATATTAAGGAAAATGAGATGAATCTTCCAAATATCATAAAAAAACAATTCTACATATTAAATATCTAAAGGAATTAAGACAAAAGAACCCAAGTAATCAAGTAACCTCAAACTGCACCTCAACTATTGAGATAAAATTTTCAAGAGATAATTATAAGAGGAAGACTAATAAAGAAAAGAAATACTTTATATGCCATAAAATCAGCTAATAGCTAAAGTCTGTTGACATAATAGCAGAAATAAAACAAAATATAAAAATAATTGAAGATAAGCTAACAACACTCAAAACAAGAAATTAAATGATGATCCTATTGTTTTTGCAGATTCCTTATAGAGCTAGAAGATTATAATTCAAAGAATAACCTTTTCTTAAACATAACAGCTCCAATGTAAAAGCAATGGAGGGAGTATCACCTTACGCACAAAGGTACATACATTGGATATGTAAATGCAAATAAAATTACATTAAATGGTATTGACGATATAATAACGTTTCCTCCGGATCTAGAAACTCATCTTAAACATCTTACTGAAGTTCTCTCAAGACTCAAACTTGAAAAATGTAAATTTTGTATCACTTACTTAAACTTTCTTGAACATAGAATTTCTTCGGATGGTATTCTCGTGGATCCAAAAAAATGTTTCCTCTATTCTTGAATAGCCTTCTCCTACTAATGAGAAACAACTCCAATCATTTTTAGGATTTACTAACTAATATTGACGTTTCATTCATGGATTCACCGCATTGACACATTCTCTTCATTCTGTTCTAAAGAAAAATGCAAAGTTTGTTTGGTCATTAGATTCTCAAAAAGCCTTCGATTAGATAAAATCTAAATTTTTTTCTGCTCTAGTACTTACATATCCAAAACGTGACCTTCCCTTCCTTGTGGAATCAGATAGTAGTAACTTCGCTATTGGTTCTATTCTTTCGCAAGAATCACAAAAGGAAAATAAAATTCACCTTATTGCGTTATTTTCAAGATCACACTCTGCTGCTGAGAAAAACTTCCCAATCTACGATAAAGAACTTTTGGTAAATGTTGAAGCCTTAAAACAATGGAGACATCTTTGAAAGGAACTTCAATTCCATTTATCATTTTCTCTGACCATCGCAATCTCTTGTATCAAAAGAAACCTGAGAAAATGTCACAAAGACTTGTTTGTTGGCCACTCTTTCTATCAGAATTCAATTTCAAAATTACATACAGTGCCGGATATACTAATGATAAACCTAAAGCACTTTCTCGTCGACCGGATTTTGCTACAAATGAAGAAAAATTATCCTCTGATATTCCCTTCAATATCCTTAAACCAGAAAACTTTTGTGCTATCTCTTCTTTAGCATCTCTAAACGAACAAATACTTCACGAAATATAAGAAAGATAAATACTATCAATAGATCTGTAAAAAACTTAATTCTAAACAAAAATTTCCAAACCAAATAGATTTTCCTTAAGAAATAACTTCCTACTATTTAAAGGAAAAATATATATGTCTTCTCTAATATTAATATTTTTAATAAATTAATAAAGTTCGTTCATTATAAACCATATTTTAAATTACTTGGTGTTACGAACATATCTTGTAAATATGCTTAATTCAATTTAAATAATCCCTCAATACAAGTGAAATCATTAGAAGTTGAAAGGTCGGTAATGAAGTTCATAGAGATTGATGCCCAAGGATGATTAGGTATTTCAAGGTTTCAAGGTGTTGTAGAAGCTCATAACGTTTACGTCAAGAGTCTTTGGAGAGGCAATAGGAGTCACAAGAGCAAACATAATCTTTAATATTAGAGTATATAGAAAACAACTAGAAGTCACGGAAAGCAAGAGAAGTAGTTTTTTTGATACTAAAGTATCCAATATTATAATGTAGTGGTTCACTTATTAGTAAAACAATAGGCAACACTGAAAATTAAGAATAAGCTAAAAACGTTTTATAAAAAGTTTGTTTTTATTAATTTATTAAAATAAAATTTATTAAAGTAATTATTTATTAATTAATTAATTAATGTTGTAATATATCAAATTACTTATTATTAACTGATTAACTAATAATAGCATGAATTTAAAAAATATTTCTTTTGTGAAAATTTTACTCATATTTATACTTTTTATGGAAAAATAGTTTGTATGCTTCTCGAAAATTTTAGAATCTTAGAAAAATCGTTTAAAACTGATTTTCTCGGTTAAATTAGAAACTAATGGAAGAAAGGATAAATAAAATAAAAAATTCAATTTAATTATTAAGAATTTCTATGAAATTCTTAAAGAAAATACAGAAAGAATTAACTAGAACAATGAAAATAAAATATTTAAAAAGTAGGTTTAAGTGTGAGTCGAACTCGATTAGTTCGATTCATGGCTATAGCTCTAACAGCTATAACAAGATTTCCTTGTACAAATTTTATGGTAAAGAATGAATTAACAACCCTTATTTTGTATAAAATATTATTAATAATTTTTTACTAAATTGTACTTTCCTATATTCTTGATAACCTAAACTTAATTATAAAAAATAATTTATTTTGATATAAATTAATTTTAACTTGTAAATAATTTTAAATCAATATTAATTAATTACTTTATTGTTATGCTATTAAATATATGTGTATATTAAAATACTATTGTAAATATTAAAATTATATACTTTTAAGATATTATAAAATTATTAAAATTTATTGTGTAGTTAACTTCCGCTTTATTCAATGACCTTGAATGAAAGGCCACCGGATGTAATAAATTATCATTATTGCCCAGTTGAGACAAGACCCAATCAACTATTACAAATAGTAATAGAATTTAAGCGCCTATAGTCCACGCAAAACCTTAAGGTTCCATCATGTTTCCTAACAAATAGTACAGGGGCTCCGGCTGGTGATTTTGACTTTCTAATAAAGTTCTTCTTTAGATTTTCTTGAATATATTCCTTAAGAGCCTTTGTTTCATCTACTGTTAAAGAATATATTGGTCCGAAATATAATTGACCACCAGGAATGAGTTCAATGGCAATATCGTATTCCCTTTGGGGTGGTAGTTTTTCTGATTGCTTTTTCTCAAATACTATTTTATATTTAGAATAATATTTTCCAATGATTTCTTCTTTGGGTACTTCTTCATTTGATTTCTCTTTAATATCCGTTTCTATTATAGCAGCACATAAGTTGGTATCGTATAATTCTTCATCAGAAATTATTTCTGGAATTATATAATCTAAGTTTTCTTGACAAACATGTTCTTCTTGATCAGCATCTTCTTGTAACAGAAACCTGGGTGTTCCAATACTAAAAGGACACTTAGAATAGGCAAACCAAACACAAGAATTAGTAAATACAAGATATTAATATTGGAGCACTTGATTCCTTTGTTAATTAGGAAGGTCGGTGCTGAAATATTAGTAATATTGATTTTGTATTTATTATTTTATTTATTTATTTATTTATTAAATTATTTATTAAAAATTGTTTTATTAGAAAGATGTTTTATTACTAATAATAATAAACTACGTTAAAATACGATAAAAGCATGAAGAGAAATATTTTCAAGTGAAAATTCATACCTATTTATACTTTTTTCGGAAAAACAGTTTTCATGATTTTGAAAAATTATAGAATTGTGGAAAATTCGTTTAAAACCGATTTTAGCCACAAAAATAGAAACTAATAAAAAGAAAGAATAAAATAGAATAAAATATAATTTTAACTATTAAGAATTTCCATAAAATTCTTAAAGAAATTACAGAAAGAAATATCTAGAAAATGAAAATAAAAATTATTAAAATTTGCTTTGAGTGTGAATCGAACCCGAATAGTTCGATTCATGGTCATAGTGATACAATATAAGTAATAAAGTATCAAATTTTTATTTATTTAATTATAACGAGGTCGAGCAAATAGGGAATTTATAAAATAATATATTCCAACTCAAAGATAATAAATAATAATTTACACAAATAATAAAATTTATTTATTTCTTTTTAAATCTTGTTTTTATTTATTTATTTAATTTTATATAAATTATTACAATTATATTTTATATTCCTCTGAATATAATAATGATTAATTATCTCTAATAATTCAATTTATATTAATATCTTAATAATAATTTTACTTATAATTGTAGGATTCAACTCTTATCCTGTAACTATAAGTAATTACTTAATTATTTAAACTAAACTATAAATTCTTTAAAACTATTATTTTATTCTCAATTAGAATTTCTAAAACAACAAGAAAAACTCTCTCTTTAACTTTTATTTCATTCTCTTCTTTTAAATTTATTAATTAATTTTATCTTGAATATTATTGGCTGTCTAATTAATTTTAATCTATGATTTAGTATATTATATATTATAATTATTTTTCACTATATTATTATAGGATTTTCTCTTTTATTAATTTTCTTGCCTATTTCTAGCTGTATCGTATCAATAGCTCTAGCCACTATGCCAAGATTTCATTTTCTGAAATTTTTGATAAAGAATGCCCAAATAATGTTCTTTTGGTTATGCATCTTAAATGATTCATTTAACCCTTAAACAAATTATTTGATTCTTTATTCTTTTGGAACTTTCTATATTCTAATAAATTAATCTATATTTTTCTAATTAGTACAAATTAAATTATACTATTTAAAAAAGTATATTTAATATTAATTCCTTATCTATGCTACCTTTATTATTCTTATCTATATTTTATTATTATTAAAATCCTTATCAATATTATATAGTTTATTTTATCAATTTTCTTTATAGTTTATCAAAATCTTATCAATATTTCTTTTATTAATATTAAACTTATCAATATTAATTATTTCTTTGGAAAATTCCAAATTAAAAAAATTGTATTAATGATTACTAATAAAAAATTAAACATAAAAGAAAATAGTTATATTATTATTATATGTTTTATTATAAATATTATAAATATTATATTGTAAATTTGATGAAATGATTATAAATTTTATATTAACAATTTAAATAATATTATTTTTCTAAACTTAGTAAAATTAAACTTTAGGATTAAATAAATATTACTAAACCACAGAATTAACTTCTGTAAAATAAAAAATTGTCTTTTAAAATATATAATTAAGTAGATTAGTAATAAATAATTAGTAATAGATTAATATATAAGTATTATTTATTATAAGTTAAATAATAATTATATTAATAATAAAAAAATAATATAAAATATTTAATAAATAATTTTTATTATACAAAGAAATGGCTTTACCATTTCTATTATTTTAAGAAAAAAATATAAATAACAGTAAAAAATTGTATTTTTTTTATATATTGTAATTTTAATATTGTAATTCTAAATAAAAATTTAATAAAGGATTTATAAAACAAAAATTTATTTTGTGTATTATTTTTCTTGTTTGTTTATTTTTTTATTGTTTATATTAATACTTATTTTTATTTTTCCCTCTCTCCGAACCTTAACATTTTAGGATTCGTTACACTTCTCGTTCGAACATTGGGGCTGTTATATCGGAATGAAAGGAAACTTCTTCCTGAACCTGAGTCTATCAATATATTGGCAGGTATTTTTTTATTGTTAATAGTTATATAGAACGTAGTAGAAATAGTATTCTTTCCGTTAGGCGTGTAATTAACAGACAGAAAATCATTTTTACTCTTGTTTTCATTTTTTTTTATCTTTATTAAAGTTTTTCCCCTTGAATCGGTTTTCTGCTTGGTTATGTTCATACCTTTGTCTCTGGAAGATTTTTCTTTTGTTGTTTTTATTGTTGGCTTTTTGACGTAGGCAACTTTCTAAGTAGAGTTTCCTATCTATACTGATAATTAAATTAGTTGTCTCGATCAGAGTTGTGGGTTTATCCAGTTTATCAAACTCCTAGCGTACACAGTCAAGGAGTCCTCTTCCGATGATATCAATTAACACCTCATCTGGCCATCCTAGGCGTCCCGCAAGCCTTCTAAATTCTACTGTATATTCTGCTGCATTACCGAGCTGAAATTGTTTAAGTTTAAACAACTTCTCAATTTAAGGAATGAATGTATAAATTATATAATAGATAAATAATCAAATAAAGAAATTATAATTATATAACAAATAATTATAGTTTCTTACATTATGATACGTGTCCAGTAGAAATAATATAAAATAATAGAAAAATTATATAGACAAATTATTAATATAAATATTTATTAAAAATTATTTTTACACAATGAATCTTAAAATATATTATTAAATATAATTTATTATTAACAATTAATAAAATATTAAATTAAATAATAATATTAAAGTTATTAAAAGAATTTATGACTATATAGCAAAATTAGTTATATTAATTATAACGGAGGTTGAATGTTTAATTAAACTGGTGTGTTATTAAAATAGTTTTAGATAATTGTAAAGATTTAATAAAATCTTTAATAATTAATTATTACATAATTAATTAGAGGAGGTGCATTTCGAAAAATTTCATTTCGCAAAATTTTTAATAAATAAATAAATTAATAATAAAATAAATAAATAAATAATATATCTAATTTAAATAAATAACTAAATAAATAAAAATAAATATATAAAACTATAATAAATAAATAAATTTTAAAATTAAATTTTTAAATTAAATATATATATATGGACATATATATAATAAATATATATTATATAATAATAAGTATACATTAGAATTAACGCTTTAAAAAAATAAAATATTTTATCATATGTTTTAAACGTTTTATAATTTAAATATATATAAGAATTTTATATATATAAAAAAAATAAGTATTAATAATTTAAAAGATATAAAGGATAATAATTTAAAATATAATTGTTAAATTTAAAATATAATTATTAAAAAAAATATTAAAAAAAATAATATTTAAATAATTAATTGATCATTTTACACCTTTTAAGTCCTTGCACAGTATTTTAAAAATCTTAAATTGCTAATAAATTTTTTTAATAAAAGAAATATTTATAAATAATCCAGTAAAAAAAAAAAAAAAAAAAAAAAAAAAAAAAGTTATTTATTTGAAAAACATACAAATAATTATTAAATAATTAACAATAAAAAGAAAAAAACTAAATGGTTTTTGATAAAACTTTATTATATTGATTATTATTTTAAAAGTTTTAATTTTCAATTAAAAATTGATTTAATTTAAATAAAAATATAAAAATATTTTATTTTATTGTGTATTTAATGTTAAATATTAGTATTTTAATAAAATAAAAAATATATTTTTATATTTTTAATAATATTGATAAAATAAATTGATATTAATATTAATAATAGTATATAAAAATAAAATATAAAATATTGATATTGATATTGATATTAATAATAGTATTATAATAATAAAATATAAAATATTAATAGTGATATTGATATTAATAAGAGTATTATAATAATAAAATATAAAATATTGATATTAATATTTAACTAAAAAAATTGAGAATTTGTTTTATTTAATTCTTTAGTTATAATTTAATTATTAAAAACAACTAAAATTAATAATTAAAGATATAGGTTTAATTATAATTTTACTTTATAAAAGGTTAGAAAAATAAATTTAATTCTAATTTAATTAATTTTATTATTTAAATTAATTAAACATTCAAACCATAATCCAGCAATATGGCTTCTATTTCTTTCATTACTAATTAATAATGATTCCATTTTCTTGTAACTTTCAATAATATTTTTGATTTTATTAGTTTTTGTTAATGTTTTTCTCTTTTGTTTGTTCCATACGCCAAGCATTCTTCTTTCGTAGGTATCTGGATATAAAGATACATCATTATTTAATGTATATATTAGTCTAAAATAAGTTGGTTTTTTTGAAGATAAGCCACATAAATAATTATTAAAGGATTCAGAGGCATTATTTGTTATATGTTCAATATTATTATAATAATTCCAATTTTCAATATTATAAAGAATTAAATATGTTTTTCTAAAATATTCCAAAAATATTAAAAATTGGTTATAATTTTTTTCAATGCATGATTTTTTAATTTTATGAAAAATATCTAATATATAATTTGGATTTATAAAAGGTAAATTTAATATAGCGTTATAATAAACATATAAATCTCTGTTTTGATTTACTTCATTATAGCATATTTTATTTTTATGAAGTCCTAATGATCGTTTGCAATGCCAAATACAATATCTAATATTTATATCTGGGAATACAATTATTGCGGCATTAGATATGGCTCTTTCAAAGTCACAATGAAGATTTTTTGGAGAAAACCCATTGTCTTTTGTAATATCACAATTACTTTTTATTACTTCAAATATTGTTTTATAGATTTCTTGCTCTTTATTTCTTAATATAGAAAAAGAAGTGGTATAAAACTCATTTAATTCCGGAACAAAACTTCTTGTAATGAAAACCTGATAACTGAAATCAGGAGCTATATAAAAAGTGCCATCCACAAAAAGATCATCACAATATTTTTTAAATAAAAATGCTTGAAATGGAGACTGAAAAATTATGACATTTTGATTTTTGAATATCATAAAATTTTCATTTTGTTTTGTAATATATAAATAATGTTTTTCTGGAATTTCCTCAAAACTTGATATGTTGGGAGGAAGTTGTTTATTTATATCTCTTATTATTTGTGATTTTATAGATTTAAATTCAGGACATATAAAACCAATATCTTGTGAAATTTGATTAAATACTCTTTTTGGTTTTATATTGAAAGGAATTGAACTTTTTTTAATTTCTTTTTTAATTCTATATTTTGTTAATGATAGAGCGGCATTAAATTCTTGCTCGAAATGATTATGAACACCATCATATTTTAAAATTTCTTTTTCATCATTAAAAATAATGTTAAGATTTACATTTATTATTTAATTTAAACATTAATGAAAGTAAATTAATATTTATACTTTAATATAGGAAAACTTTATTATAGTAAATAATTATAAAAGAGAAAAATATTTAGAAATAATTTTATTTCTTTGTCCAAGAATAAGAAAAAGTAGATTATAGTAATTCTTGAGATCAAAATATGAAAATAAATATTAATTTTAGGAATAATTGTTAGTTTACATTTTTAATAATGATATAAGTAAATGTAATTCTTCTAAATAAATAAAGTTTAAATAAAATTATTTTTATAAAACATATAAATTATATCCCCCAAATAAAGAATAAACCTTAAAAGAACGGAACCTGAACTTCGTACTTTATCACAATAATTTTCTCAGAATTAATTTTTATAAAAATTATTACATTAAAAATTTGTCTTGTGGCTTAAAGAATATAATTCATAAATTTAGTTCATAGGATTTATTTACTTTATTTATTATATTATAAATCAAAGAATAATATACATTTTTGAATTACACAAAAAAAAATTTTAATTTAAAATGTGATTGGAATAATCACATTTTTACAATTATATTATATATTATAATATAATTATATATAGTTGATATTATATTATCTATATATTATTATTTTATATTTAGTTTATTATTAAATTATAATTTTGAATACAAATAATCCTAGTAATAATGATCCTTCTCATAATTATTAAAAGGAGATTGATTTTGGTTATTTTCTGGAGTAAGAAAATATTAATATTAATAAAAAGATAATTATACAAGTAAAAATTAATAGCACAAAAGTCCCTCATATCAAATGTGATATAAAACAAATATGTGCAGTATCATATTCGTATATTTAATAATAATTATTAAATATTAAAATTATATCATTTTGATAATATTTATTTTATTTTATTTTATTTTATTTCAATATGTATTATAATAATTATAATAATTATAATACTTTAATTCATATAAAATTAATATAGTTCTATATATTAAAATATATAATTAATATATTACCTATTTCTTATAAATAGATTAAATTATTTATATTAGAATTAGAGGACACTCTTGTTAATTTAAAGAATTAGAATTATTATTTTAATTGTACGAATATGTTAATTTCATTAATAAATTTTACTAAACAACCATTATTTAAAAAAACCCACGGCTTATAAATTATTGCACATAAAAGTCCCTCATATCAAAAATTGGTGGAGATATCGGGGGATGTGCTGTTGTAAAAAATAATTTATAAGTAGTGGTGCTTAGTAATTTTGTTAATTAATTATAAATCCGTATATATTTACATAAATTCTCTTCAGTTTGAATTAATTAATATATACTGTTTAGGATATAAAATTTTATTTTTTTTTATTGGCTATTTATAATTATTTTATCTTTGATGAAGAGAGAGTTATGCAATATATATTATTTCATTCATTTTAGTACAGTTTAAATAAATTGTTTTAAAATAAATAAAAATTCGGAAAATTTTATAATTATATTAAATAATAATAATAATATAAATGTGTCAAAACATTATAATATTTAAATATTTAAAAAAAAAATACAAAAATTTAATAAATAAGTAATATTATTTTTAAAATTAATTGCTAATAATGAAGAATAATAATTTTACTGGCAATCTGGTAGATACCGGGACTATTCCAAGAATTGGTGGATCTCATAAAGACGCAGAAATTTGGAAATTTAAAATTAATGATTGGTTTAAGAGGGAAGGTATTACTACCGATGAAAATAAATATAGTTATATAATTGCAGCTATTGAAGATGACATCGTAAGAGTACTTACGAAAAAAGAAATAAAAGTAAATAGAGCTCTTACTTTAGACGAATGTGTTAAATTAATTAAAAAGAAATATTGGAGAGAGAATTTGAAGGATGATAAACTACATCAATTAAAAAAAATTATTATAACCCCAAATGAAAGTATCTATGATTTTAATACTAGATTTTTGGAACTATACGATCAATTGGATTTCGACGAAAAGTCTTCTATATTAGTTATTGATTATGAAAATGCTTTACGACCAAGAGGTAGAATTTATGAAAAGGTTGCTATGTTGATAATCTAGAGGATGCCTCTAGATTGGCCGAAAATTTTGAGAGTATAATAAACGAATCTCGAGTGGGCAATTAAATATGGGGCTCTTATACTATTAATATTAGGAATAATTATAATAGTGTAATATATTATGGTCAAATTGAAAGATCAAATTATAAAAATAATTTTTCCAATTAATATAATACAAATGTATTTAATATATAGACTGGAAATAATAATAGGAATCAGAGGAATTTTAGGAATTCACCTATGAGTATTGTGACTCATGGAATACAAAATAATAACTTAAATAAATATACTAAACCTAGACAAAACATTCATAATTATTATATATTTGGTATAGATAATAATAATAATAATAATAATTTAGACATTAATAATGATAATAATATATCTTACCATTGTAGAAATCGGAAAGTTTTAAAACCAAATTTAAAAATTAGTTCAACAAATAGTTCAATAAATAATAATACTAAGGATAATAATAATAAAGTAAACAGTAATAATGATAAAGATAATAACAATATTAATAATGTTAATGAAAATATAATTAATAATAATTCAATTAATAATATTATCAATAATAGTTTATTTATTTGGCTACAAATAATAATAATAATAACACTAATAATAATTATAATAATGATAATAATGATAATGATGATAATGATACTTATAATAATAAAAAAATAAAAATAAAAATAAAAATGACATGTTGGATAACATAGTAAACGTGGAACAAAATAAATTATAGGCGTTAAAAATGGATAATTTCAGAGAAAAAATTATAAAATAGAAAATGTTTATAATGGAAAATGTGAAATAAATAGTAATATTATAATTACTAAAGAAGAAAATAAAAATAGTTTCACTGGTAATACAGATACTAAGAAAAATCAAAATAATAATATGGAAATTAATAATATTGTAACAATAAATATTAAAACTATTGATCATAATGAAAATATTAATTCAAATAGTAAAAAGAATAAAGATAATAACTATATTATTGAGAATTATGAAAATATAATTAACAAGAGAAATAGTAATAAAAATGAAAAGAAGTAATAAATATTAATGAACCTTTAAAAGTTGAAATCATTAACAATAGAACTAATAAGTCTATAACTCCTAGTTTGATAATGGAATCAAATGTTATTATTAATAAAAATTCAAAAATAAACAATATTCAAATTATTCCAAATGATAATAAAAATAAGCAATTTACAAATAAAGTGTATTAAGTTAATAATATTATTAATATAAAAGAAAGAAAAATTATTAATAAAAATTCTCCGATAGATGAATCTAGTAAAGTTGTAAATGTTGGTAGTGATAAGAAAATAAAAATTAATTATTAATTATCTATTAAAAAGATATTTAAAATTCCATATATTCGTATTCAAAATAATGATAAAAATAAAATAAATACTAATAAATTCATGATGATCAAACCTGAGATTGCGTTAAAGGAGATTATTAGTTATAACAACAATCGTGTTGATACAAAACGAATAAATAGAAATTATAGATATAAAAGAAAATAAAATTTTTAAATCATTGTTAATTGTTAATAAACAATATATTTTCTTTTATGAAAAAATTTATATTTAATTTTTAGAAAGGGCATTTCTGATATAAAACAAATATGTGTAGTAACATATTTGTATATTTAATAATAATTATTAAATATTAAATTTATATCTTTTTGATAATAATTATTTATTTTATTTTATTTCAATATGTATTAATATAATTATAATAATTATAATACTTTAATTCATATAAAATTTATATAGTTCTATATATTAGAATATATAATTAATATATTACCTATTTCTTATAAGTATATTAAATTATTTATATTAGAAATAGAGAACTCGCTTGTAAATTTTTAGGAATTAGAATTATTATTTTAATTGTACGAATATTATAATTTTATTAATAAAATTTACTAAACTACCATTATTTAAAACCCACTGCTTATAAATTATTGCACATAAAAGTCCCGTATATCAAAAATTATATCATATGACATCATAAGATAAATCTATGTAATTAAATTATAAATTTATTCATATTCATTATAAATGTAACTTTTCATTCTCTTTAATATAAATAAATAATATAATAAAATATATAATTACTCATTAACATTTGAGTGTTTCCACCGATAATCAGTTAATAATAATAATAATAATAATAACAATTATAATAACAATAATATAACAATAATAATAACAATAATAATAATGATAATAATAATTATGATAATAATGCTAAAATTATTGCTAATTATCTGTTTTATAATTTATATAATCTGTAAAAAAATGGCATAGATCTAAAATGATTGGATTTCAAATTTTCAATTTTTAATTTTTTTTTTTTTTTTTTTTTTTTTATTATTTCATTTTAAATTTAATAGCATAATAAAAATTGAATAAATATTAAAAAAAAAATTTTTTTTATGTAAAAATGACAAGTAAAAGAAAAATTTCTTTAGTATTAGATAAAAATCAATTAAACGCTCCTTATGTTGGTAATAATTATTTATTTATTTAATAATTTTATGTTTCAATTTTATAATTTATTAATATAATAATTTATATAATTAATATATTATCATAATTTAAAAAATGAATTCAAACATTCTAACAATAATTGAAAATTCAATAAATTTTAAAAGCATCATTTCATGGTGTCAAACCAACTGAAGATACTGAATTTTCCATTTATTCTTCTTCAGAAAAAGCTAATAAGCATAGAAAAATATTAGTTGGTGAAAATTCAACTATAAGATTTGAAGGAGAAAATCTTAATTCTAATAATGAAATTTGCAAGTAATTAATCATTTTAATAAATAGGTTTATGATTTTTAGACTTTTTCATTGTACTCTTGAATAAAGTTTTTTTTAATATTAATATTTTTTTTCATAATATAAAGATATATTGTTGGTATTTACAATAAAGATGATAATACAGTAACATTACGAAGTGCACCATTTTATAATGTTACAAGAAAAGTTAAATCGGTGGAAACATTAAAATTACCAAAATTCAAATTAGAGAAGGTTATTATTATTTTTACGTTTTTAAATTAAAAATATATTAATAGTAATAGTGATAATAAAAATATTTAACTATTATAAAAAATTAATTAAAATTTTAAAATAGAGTTTAGCTGCAAGAAATGAACTTGGACAAACATTCGGTACTAAAAAAATTAAACAAAAAATTAGAAATATTGAAAGAAATAGAGTTAAAGTTGAATCATTATCTGATGTTGTGTCACATATTCATAGTACTATTGAGGAAAAATCCTCCATTATTCCTTCAAAAGGTATTAGTTTAATTTATATAAGTTGAAAAATTTAGAACTTCATATTGAATAAACATAATGATAAATACTATTAGATGAACTTGAAAAAGCTCAAGAAGAAGATCGTCTTATACCTCCATATAACGCTGAAACTTTAAATATTGAAGAAATATATAATATTGAAGATATTGTTCCAGCATTTGAATTAAAAACTATTAATGTTGATGAATTAATCAAATTTAAATCTCAAAAAGATATAGAAAATTATTTATCTCCATTACGGTAAAGATAAAATTATTATTATATAATTATTATTATTATTATTAGTATTAGTAGTAGATAACTGTACTAATTTATAAATTTGTTATATTCATTTAAAAAAATAAAATATTATTTTAATAAAAAAAGTGTTAAAACTGATTCATTATTGTATACTTTAATCGACGCATGTTTAAAACAAGAAAAGAAAGATATTACACAATTACGTAGATTATTGTATGTAGCCTATTTACTTCGTTTAAGAACTTGCCGTGAACATCAATTAAATAAAAGTTCATTTATGAAAAAAACATTTGTTGGTTCATCAATTGCTATTGTTGATGGTCTTTTAAATAGATATTGTGATAATCAAGGAACCACAAGTAATGGAAAAACTACGTAAGCATTTTTATTAATTTAATTCAAATTAATATTAAAAAATTATATATTTTATATAAATACTTGATTATGAAATGAAACGGAAAAACACTATTTATTTAAATTAATCAATTATTGTTAATATATTATTACTAAAGTTATAAGATTCCAGATAAGGAACAGGATAGAATATTGTCATATGCTATTATTTTATTATTAATGGTTAATAACTACAAAGTTAATGTTACTTTATTAAGTAAGGACATAAAGATTTCTGTTGTAAAATTAACTACTTTGTGTTCCTCTGTTGGTTGTTCAATAGAGACTTTAACTAAGGCTCAAAAGGCAGAATTAGGGTTAACTGATAGTGCAATTCATAAATATGCCATTTTAAAGGCACCATTAAAGCTTCCAAGAATTAAAAGAAGAATGTAATACATTTAATAGAAATTTAGAATTAATTTATTTAAATTATATAAAAAATATTTCTTATTTTAATATTATAAATATATATAATATATATAAATAAATAAAGTACATATAAAATAAAATATGTTAAATAATTTGATCATTCTGAATATATAAAATTTTAATTTTTATTTATATATTTAATAAAATTTGTGTTTACAATAATTATATAAAAATAATATATATTAATATATAAACAAACTTTGTAATCTTTTAATATGTATAATATTAAAAAATTAATTTTTATATTTATTAATTAAGGTTAAAATTTTAAAATTATAATATTTATTTATTATTATATTTTTTTTTTAATTTCTTAAAAATTTCTTAGAATAATTTCTAATAAATTAATTTATACAAATTATAAATAAATGTATTATTGTTATTACTTTATAGTGGTTTTAACTTTAAATTTTTTAAAGAATATTTAAAATCAGTCAAAATTATTATCTTTATTATTTATAAAATATTTAATTAAAAAGAAATTTTCTTTTTTATATTCCAAATTATGAAGTTTCAATTCATAGAAAAAAGAATTTATAAATAATATATTTATATATATATATATATATATATATATATTTTTTTAACAATTATTGTCACGAAATTATTATGAATTCGAATAATACAGGTGATAATAAAAATACTGATAAAATTTATTCGAAATTATTAATATATATTAAATATATATAAATCTTGATTTATATGTGTAAAGATTTTGAAGATGATGAAAAAAAGATTGAAGACAAGAATGATCTATTATCAAATCAAAAATTATCTCCAAATAAATCTATATCATTAAATAGTATTGAAAAGCATAATGATGAAGGGAAAGAAAATGATTTAAATAAAAATGAAAAGCCGAAAAAGAAAAAAAACAAAGGAGCGAAATTAAATGAGTATATATTAATTATATAACTTTATATTCATAACTATTGAAAATATTTATTATCATTAAAAAAAAAAAATAATTTTGAAAAAAAAAATTTTGATAAATATAATATTTATTAATTAATATTCAAAATACTTATATAATAAAGAGATATTCAACAATATATGAATATTCATCACTTTGAAATGCTTATGCAAAAATTACAGGAACACAGAAATGAAGATGGAAGCACTGGTTTTTCTATGGAGAAAGTATATTTCTATATATCTATAAAAATTAATTTTTTTTTAAAAAAAAAAAAAAAAAAAAAAAAAGAATTAAATATATAAAATGAAGTAATATTTCATAGTAATAATATATTTATTATTGATATAACTAGTTTTTGGAAGTATTTGGTGAAATTTTAAATGGAGCATTAAGTACAGAACAAATGACAATGCTTTTTATGAAAATTGATGCTAATACTGATGGAAATATGTCATGGGATGAATTTTCTTCATATATGATGAGTGGAGCATTAGAAAAAGATGATTCGTCCAATGTAATTTAAATATATTTTATATTAATTACTAGATTTTAATATACACTTTTAATTTTCACTAATGAAAATTTTATTAATTTCAAAGTTAACAATTTTTGACGAAAAAAACAAAAAAACTTATTTAAGTTTGCATAAAGATATTATAATAAAAGTATTTTATACGATTAAAGAAAGAAAATATTTATCAATTAGGTTGATTAAAACATATTTTTTATATAAATATATATAAATTTAATTATCAATATTTATAATATGTATTAATAATTATGTATATCCATCAATAATTATGTTGTAGTCGAGATGGTACTGCGAATATATGGGGATTAAATTTCAATCTTCAAAGATCAATTAATATTTTAGAATTATCTTCGTTATCATATGATACAACACATTTTTGGATAACGGACGCTACATTTATACAAGAATATAATAGATTAGTTGTTTGTTCAGATAATAGATTGTACTACATATTTCATATTATATTTTAACAATATATTTATAATATAATAATATGATTTTTAAATAAACTTTTTATTTTATATGTAGTATATCAATATTTGATATATTAGCTATAAAACCTCGTTTACTTATATCATTTGGACCTCTTGATAATAATCCGTTATGCATTTCATTTAATGGTAAAAATATTAATATTTATTAATACTTAAATAAGATTATATCAACAATCAATTAATTTATAATAATTTACATATTTTCTTAATATAGCAAATTTAAATGAAAATTATGATTTACTTTTAGTTGGAGATGACGAAGGATATATAAATTTCATATATATTAATAAAAAAATACTATCATCAAGTAATGTATATGGTGTATGGAATACTAATAACAAAAGAAATAAGAAAAATGATTCAAATCAAATTCATATTTATAAAGTATAGAAAAGTGCATTTGATTATTATTATTAAACTTATACTATTAGTATTAATTAATAATTTAATTAATATTTACTCATGCAATAAAAAAAAAAAAAAAAAAAAAAAAAAAAAAAAAAAAAAAAAAAAAAAAAAAAAAATAGAAAAAGACTCATAACGGTTGGATTAATGATATACAATATTATAATGAATTAAATTCATTTGTTACATGTTCAAGTGATAGTAATAAATCTTTAGTAATAACAGATATTGAAAGAAAACCAGTACGATCAATACATATTCCTAAGGGTGTTAGATGTTTTACCTTAGTTAGAAGACCATGTTTCCTTGTTACTGGCGGAGAAGATAAAATTATGTAATTAAAAGATATATATATTAATCAACATTTTTATAAAATCCCCGTATTAAAATGATATTTATAATTAAATACAATACAATAATTAACATTAATATAAAAACAGCCGATTATGGAATCCATACATTTTATCAAAACCAGCGGCAAGATTAGTAGGACATTTTAGTGGAATTGTTAGTCTTTTAGTAAATGAAAAAGAGGGTAATATTATTAGTTTATCAGATGATGGTGTAAGTTATTTAATATAAAGAAAATTTTATGAAAATTTTTTAACAAAAAAAGAACGATTTAGAATGATTTAATGAATATTTAATTTTCAAATTACATATTATTTTAAAAAAAAAACACAAAAACATAATACAAAATACTTCAAACAAATGAACAAACAAATACAAATATTAAATAAAAAAAAGATGTATAAAATATGGAATATGTCAACTTTTGCCTGTTTGCAAACATTTCAACAATGTGTAACTTATAAAGAAGATTGTTGCTTTCCATGCTTATATTATGATTCAATAAATAAACAATTGATTAATGGATATAATAATTTTACTATATACCCAGTAATTCTTTTATAAAAAATTAAAATTAAAATATTTTATATATATCATGATATTTATATTAAATCAATAATTATTTATTTTCATAATATCATAAAGTTATATCTATATCAAAAAAAAGCAAACGTCAGAACTTATAATACACAAGTAGTTGCAGCAATGTTTAATGAAAATTTTTATCAAGTTCGTAAAAATTAATATAATGATATTAACATTTTTTAATTCCAAAAAATAATAACAATATTATTAATAATAAATAAAAAAATTTTTATTGTAAAAATAGGTAGTTACAGGTAGTCAAAATGGAACTATTAGTACATGGGCATATTATTCAGGAGAAAAAGTTTTCCAATTTAATAAGGCCCATGGGGTAAATATACATAAATAAAAATTAAAAATTAATTTTCATTATTATAAATAAATATATTATTAGTTAATATAATATATATATATATATATAACTGACTTGACAGGATCTTGAAGTTACAGCTTTTGCATTTGATAATTCCGGAAGAAGATTAATTACTGGTAGTAGAGATGGAATTATTAAAGTAATATTTTAATCAATATAATTAATATTGGTATCATTTTTTATTTTAATTATTAAGTTTAAATTTAATGAAATAAAACTTTCTTATTATAAAACTTACAGATTTGGAATTTTAATAATGGTCAGCTGTTAAGAAAATTATATAAAGATAATAATTTAGAGGTTACAGCAGTAGAATTTATCGAAACAGGTTCTAATAAATACGTTATTTGTACTGGATGGGATAGAAAAATTACTGTTTATCTTGATGATCCCG
Organism: Neocallimastix lanati (nom. inval.); assembly: GCA_016946835.1. Lineage (NCBI taxonomy): Eukaryota > Fungi > Neocallimastigomycota > Neocallimastigomycetes > Neocallimastigales > Neocallimastigaceae > Neocallimastix > Neocallimastix lanati (nom. inval.). The sequence goes on from JACVTC010000026.1 coordinate 1,174,627, forward strand.
ATCATTTTGAATCTTGGCCTACAAGAATTTTATATTCAAAAAGAGGGTAATTTTTTATTTATTGAAATAACAAAAAGTAATGATATTAATAAACATTTAAATTAATCAAGCTTAACTAATTTCTTGTTTTTCCTTACAGTCATCAAGAAGATATTACTTCGATTGCATTTTATGAACCAAATATTCTTGCCACAGCTAGTGTTGATGGTGTCATAGTTATATGGAATTTAGAATCTGGTTATATGAAATTATCATTAATTGATCCATTAATTGATTTAAGACCTATAGATGAAAAATCTATAGAAAAGGTATATATTATATTTTGTATAATTATTTTATAAATAATAACAATTTGTATTATTTATTATAGATTAAGTTCTTTCATCCATCTAATGGAAAACCATACTGTAAAGGAAAAGTTCCTTTATTATCATGTCATTCTGATGGTCATATAAGGTGTTGGGATATACAAGATGGATCTTTAATTTATGAGGTAAAATTATAAATAATAATAATTATAATTTTAATAATTAATTAAAATTATATATCTAAAATATTTTAATATTCTTAATATTAAAGTTAGAATGTAAACCACTTCAAAAAGAAGGAATTAGTGATATGTTCTTAAATCATGACTTAACACTATTATTTATTGGTACATCAGATGGAAATATTATGGTAATAGCATAAAAAGAATAATATCTCTTTTTATATTATTTATAATATTATTATTAAATATTAATTATGATATATAAATCACTAGATATTTGATATATTCCCAACTCTAGATAATTTGAAATATATTAATGATGATACATTTAAATTAAAAAAGATTTTTAGGGCACATATATCTTCTATTACAAGGTATTAATATATTTTTTAAAAAAAAAATCTTCATAATTGTAATTATCATAAATAATAAATTGTATTTATTTAATATATTACATATTATTAGTGTTAGCAGTATTGATACCCAAAATATAATTCTAACATCATCGAAAGATTGCTCTGTACGATTATGGACGTTAGATGGTAATTACTTTTTATATATAAATTTTTGAATTAACAAATTTTTTTAGAAATATAGATATTAAATATTTATATAAATTAATAATTAATAAGGTGATTTCATTGGTACTTTTGGTCAAGATGATGCATGGGATATTGAAGATCCTGAAACATATTCAAACCTTCCAAATGATATTTATCAACAATACTTAATTGATAGTATGAAAATGGATAATGATAAAAATTCAGATTATATTAACAGAATGAAATTAAAGGAAAAAGCAGATAAAAATTGGTCTTGTAAATACTTTAATATTTTTCATAATATAATATTTATATAATATATTAAAAATATATTATTTTATAAAAAAATAATATATATGTAGTAATCAGAAAGTATTTAAAGAAAATAAAACAAAATGTAGATAAAAATGGTAAATTTTATAATAATTTATTATAAAATATTAATAATTTAAATTTTAACATTAATTAAAAATTAATATTAAAATGTTAAAAAAGATAACTCAAATGAAAATCCAAAATCAACCAATGAAACAATTAATAAAGCATTAGGTATATATTTAATTAAAACAAATTAGAATTAGTTTTTTTTTTTTTTTTTTATATTATTATAATAATTAAAAATTATAATAAAATTTTAGATGCATTGCATCAAGCAAAAGAAATCAATACAATAAAATCTAACCAGAGCAAGGATATTTTAATTAAAGAAAATCCTGTCCAATTCTTTACATATAGAGGATTGATGAAAAAAAGTAGAGTAGCACCAGTTATGAAAAAAGTAAGAGCAGATTTAGTTTTCCATCAGTTAAGTTGCCATGAGTTGGAGGATATTAGAGATCTTGAAAATGAAATAAGTCAAAGTGCACCAAGCAGTTTATTACCAGTTCTTAATAAAGTAAAAGGTAAAACTGAACATAAAACATATTCTCAACAGGTAAAAGCTTATAAATAAAAATAATAATAAAATTAATAATTTTTAAAATTCAATTTTAGTTATATGATATTAATACTTTTTCTTTTTTAAATTAATATTTTTCTTTAGAAAAATAAATTAAATATTTTATAATATAAAGGAATAAAAAAAAAACAAATAAAATAATGTTACAGTTATAGATGTAATAGTTAAACTATTTAAATAACAATTTTCAAATAAATATATTTAAAATTCATAATTGGAAATAAATTAAATATTTTATAATACAAAGGAATAAAAAAAATAAATAAATAAAATATAGTGTTATAGTTATAGATGTAATAATAAATCTATTTGAATATATAATAATTTTCAAATAAATATATTTAAAATTCTTAATTGGAAATAAATTAAATATTTAATATATAAAAGAAATTTAAAAAAATTAAAATTTTACTATTCTTATTTAAATAAAAATGTATTACTCGCTTTATTTATAATGTAATAATAATAATAATAAAAATATTAATATTTATATTATTTTTTAAGTTAAAATATAATAATCATTATTAATATAATATTTTATATTTATTAAAATATAAAATATTATATAATATATAATGATATTAAATAAAAATCATAAATTTAAAATTTAAATAGATGTACATATGTTTTATAATTACAAAAAAAAATAATTAAATAATTGTAATTAAAATTATTCAGATAAAAAAAGAAATTACATATTATATTATAAATTTTCCATTTGTCAAAACAAATTAATAAATATATAAAAATATAACTTTAAAATGTTTATTTTGATTTTATATAAATGCATTTAATGAATATATATATATATAATTTATAAATATAATTATAATTATATACAAATAAAGTTTTTCCGAATTGATTGTCAAAAAATTAAATCAGTATATATATATATGATTTATATTTTAATGAATTCAGTATAGAATGAATAAAGAATAAGAAAAAATAATAATAATATAATAAAATAAAAAAAGTTTATAACCAAATTTATATATCTTGATTTATTTAACATATAGTGAATAATTAAATAAATAAATAAATAATAATAATAATAAAAAGATACATAATATGAAAATAACAATTGATAATTTTATTTTTGACTCCGATTTTGATAATGGGAATCTACGTGAAGTTATTGAAGTTGAGGAATTTCAACCTCTTGTTAATGATTCAAAAATAGCAAAAAAGTATGTATTTCAAGAGATATTAAATTCTATTAAAGGTATAAAAGAAAGAGCAATTAATTCCCAAGACACCAGTGGTTATACAAAAAAAGAAATATTTAATGAATATGAAGTTGCATATATTAAACGTTTTTGTTTATGGACAAAACCTGATGCAAATAATTTAAGTTCAAATATTAAAAATAGAAGTTGGTTTTATTTCTCAGTAAAGGAATGTAAACCATTACATTCTAATATTATTAATTATTCTAGTGAACTAAAAAAATGTAGAGATAATAAAGATAATAATTTATTAAATGTTCTTAAATTATCTAAATCATTCAATAATAATAATAGTTTATCACATGAAAAAGGTATATATATTTTATAAGAAAAATTAATTAAAAAATAATAATATTCAATTATATAAAATAAAATTATTAAAAAAAGGTAGAATAAAAGTAATTAATATAAAATTATATAATATTTCAAAATAATAAAATCATAAAGATTCAAAAAGAGATTTTGATTTTGATATACTAGATAGGAAAGATAATGGAAATGAATTGAAAGATGATGAAGAAACGATAAATGTTCATTGGACTGTACTGCAATTTCGGGTAATGAATTTAAATAATGCAAGTCGATTGTTTAATGCAGGCATGAGACCAGTATGGTGTTCGTCTGTTAATAAAAAATGGAGAAGTGTTTCCAAACCACCTTTATTTGAAAAAGTTGGCAATGATTTTCAAGTAACATTTGAAGTTATAATTCCTCCTTATACAAATGGTATGATTTATTTTTTTTTTTAAAAAAAAAAAAAAAAAGAAAAACATTCAATTGGTGTATAAAAATATATTTTATATTAATCATATATATATCATTTTTTTATATATATCAAAATTAAATATCAATATATATATAAGAAAATATTACTTATTATTTTGCATATTCCATACCTTATAGTTACTCAGATTTACAACATAAGATATTAGCATTAAAAACAGACTATTTAAGCTATATTAGAAATCAAAATAATAGTAATAATAAAAAAGATTTATGTAATGACAGTAACATAAAAGAAAAAAATTCTTATATTAAAAATAATTTTTCTCCTAAAAATTTATTCAATAAAAAATCATTAATGATTAATCCAAAATATTTTTGGGATCGCTTATTAGAGAATAAAAATAATAATAATACTAACCAATCTAAATTTTCATATAATGATATATACTTTAACCATAGAGTATTGATAAGTTCATATGATAAATTAAATTTAGATTTAATTACTATTTCCTCAACCAAAGATATAATAATGGATAAATATGAAAATTCTAATATACCAAAACTCTTTCCACTTCAAAATGAAAAAAAAATACATATGTTTAATTACTGTAATTCATATTTCTCTTCTAGTGATAATATTATTAATAAAAAAAGAAAAGGTAGTAAAAAAGAATCCAAAAAGAAAATTATTTTTATTAGTGCAAGAGTACATCCAGGAGAAGTGGTTTCAAGTTACATTGTGGATGGTATTATCGAGTTTCTACTAAGAGATAATGATATTAGATCAAAAATGTTAAGAGATAAATATGTTTTTAAAATTGTTCCTATGCTTAATCCTGATGGTGTTAAGTAATATTATTTAAATTAAATATTAAGTGATATCAGATTTAATACTAACATATATTATATATATTATATAACAATTTTTAAATATCTTAATAATAGAAATGGAAATTATAGGTAATTATATTTAATATTAAATATTTATTTATATGTTATATTCATTTACCATATTTATTATTTATTTATTTATTTATTTATTTATTTATTTATTTATTTATTTATTTATTTATTTATTTATTTATTTATTTATTAAAATAAAAAGAACTGATTTAAAAGGGTTCAATTTAAATAGAGTATATAAAAATCCTAATATTAAATTTCATCCTACAATATGTAAAATAATTAATATATATTATACTTAAATTATGTATTTTTTTTATTTAGTTCTTATTAAACATTTTTTATATTTATAATTTAATTATATATAAATTAATTTAATATAATATAAGGGGCTGTAAAAAAATACATAAGCTATCTATCTTCTATCGCTTCAATTGAATATTACATTGATTTTCATGGGCATGCAAATAAATTTGGTTACTTTACTTTTGGAAATCATTTTTTTAAATATCCATTGAATAATTATGGTGAAAAACTTGAATTATCTAGCAGATTCTTATATGATTTTATTGCACAAACAAAATCATATGCATTTGCAAAGCTATGTTCTATTAACAATAAGCATTTTTCACTCTTAAATTGTGATTTCTCAAATAAAAATATGGATTTTTATAGAAGTAAAATACAAATCAATTATAATAATAATAATTATAATAATAATAACAATAATAATAATAATAATAATAATAATAATAATAATACTTCCACTGAAAAGTTAAATAATTCTACTGAAACTTTAAAGCAAAACTTTAATCCTAAAATATTTAACAATGAAACAAAAAATTATCATATTGATAATGATAATTATATGAAGAATAATAATGAAAATGATGATGAATTTACTATCAAAAGTATTATAAATAAAAATGGAGGCAAAAATAGTAATAATGACAAAAATGAAAATAATAATAACAGTGATGATGATCACTATAATAATAACATTAACGATAATAATATAAATAATGATGATGAGCATGACAAAAACAGTAATAATGAAAATGATAATAAAAATGAAAAAACAAAAAATACTAATATTGAAAAATATAATAATGATAATCTATTTGATAGCTATATTCCACATTCAAAAATTGGAAGTGGTAGAGTAACTATGTATCGAGATTTCAAAATCATGCATGCCTATACAATTGAAGCAAATTATTATTGTTCAAAAGAAGTAAATGAAATATCGACATCTGAAGATGTTAATTGCTCATCTCCAATACCCGTTAGTAAGAATTTTTACATTGAACCATTTTCCATAAATACGATGATGTCAATGGCTCATGGAGTATTATGCTCTATCTTAGAAATGAATTACAATTCAAATAATACTGACTATTCCGAAAGTAAAATAAATAAATATTTAATATATAAAATTAATTAAATAATAACAATAATAATAATAATAATAATAATAATAATAATATATATATATAACATAAAATTAAAATCATTTATTTCAATTATATATATATATATATATATATATAGAAAAATGGTCAAGGTTGGCTAATTCACCATTAAAAAATATTAATAATGTGTTATCATGGGCAATAGAACAGTCTGAAATGCTTTTAATGAATACCTGTAATGAAATAATTACTCCTACATATAAAAAAATAGTTCAACGACTAATATCTGTATCAGCCAATAATGATGAAAAACCCTATTGTAACAGTAAAAACACTATACTAAAGCAAGCTAAAAATAAAATCGAAAATAATTCAAGTAAAAATATAAAGGAATCTCATTTATTATATGAGTTGGAAAATAAAGAAAAATATACTATAAACGATAATAACAGTAATAATAATAATAATAATAAAACTGGTTTCATTAATAGTAATAGTGCTAAAATAAATGATGATAATTCCCAAAAATACTTAAAAAATAAAAACGGTAAATGATATATATAAATTATTATTTATTTATTTATTTATTTAAAATACATTTATTTTACTCTATATTTTATTTATATTATTATTATTATTATTATTATTATTATTATTATTATTATTATTATTATTATTATTATTATTATTATTATTATTATTATTATTATTATTATTATTATTATTATTATTATTATTATTATTATTATTGTACTATAACTAATATTTATTTTTATTTAATATTCTCTAATATTTATAAATATTAAATTAGGTCTTCATCAAGTTGTATATAATAAAATGTATAATAATAAAACTAAAAATAAGAATTATAAAAATGAAAACAAAAGTATTAACAAGATAGATTCTGTCGTTTCCATTAATAATAGCATTATAAACAAATCTGAAAATAATGAAGAAAAATATGATCAAAAATTAGAAAAAGATAATATAGAATCCAATATTAAAATGTTATGTCTTACAAATTTATTAAGTAAAGATTTTTCAAAAAAAGAACTGAATCAAACTCAAAATCAAAAGCAATATTTCCTCAATTCAAATAAACATATAACAAATGATAATAACCCAATAATTGTGTCACAAAATAAAAAATTAACAAGTCATAATAATCTCATTTTACAAAATTCGAAAGAAAAAAAAAACATCAAACCTAAATTATTTAATGCTCATAAATTTAATGAAAATAGAGATTCTGATATAAATGATATAACTTTAAGTCAAAATAACAATCAATTTATAAATAAGCATAAGCAAATTCGTAAATCATCACAAAATTTTACGACTATTAATAATGCGTTTATTAATATTTACAATATAAGTATAGCAAGGAGTAATAGTGATATCAATAGTAGTGATATCAATAGTAGTGATATCAATATTAATGATATTAATTTTTCCAATGATGAAAAAGAAGAAAATGAAAAGCTAAATCCTAAATATAATTTAAATAAAAATGATAATTCAGTAAGTGACACTGAACTGGAAAATAAAGAATTATTAAACAAGGTTAATCAATTTGTTAATTTATCTTCAGAAAATTCAGAAAGTAATAATGACATTATAGAAAATCATAAAAATTTCCTAAAGAATATTAATATGAAAAAAAAACATGATATAACTAAAGGAAGATATATAAAAAAAAGAGAAAAATGTAAAGATTCATTTGATCAAATCAATAATAATATAACTAGTGGGAGTAAAGAAATTTTATTAAAAAAGAATGATAAAGACAAACGAGTTTTAATAATAAAAAAAATGAATACAAAAATTAATAAAAAAGTATTGAAAATAACTGATTCCTTAGATTCTCTTACTTCAATTAATTTTTCCACTGATGATACCATAATGCTTAAAAAAGGTCTTTGTAATTTCAAATTAAAAAAGAATGTCAAAAAGAAAAAAAAGAAAACAAGAAAAAGAAAAGAAAAAAAAAGTATTACAAAATTATAGTTATTATACTTAATTTCTTAGAAAAATGACACTCTATAAGCATAAATAAATTTTAATAAAATAGAATATATAAATAAATTTTATTTATTAATTTTATTTAATTTTATTTTTATTGTATCATTTCATTTTATTTAATCATTTTATTTTCATTTTATCATTTTATTTTTATTTTTATTTTTATTTTTATTTTTATTTTTATTTTTATTTTTATTTTTATTTTTATTTTTATTTTTATTTTTATTTTTATTTTTATTTTTATTTTTATTTTTATTTTTATTTTTATTTTTATTTTTATTTTTATTTTATTTTTATTTTTATTTTTATTTTTATTTTTATTTTTATTTTTATTTTTATTTTTATTTTTATTTTTATTTTTATTTTTATTTTTATTTTTATTTTTATTTTTATTTTTATTTTTATTTTTATTTTTATTTTATTTTATTTTTATTTTTATTTTTATTTTATCATTTTATTTTTATTTTTATTTTTATTTTTATTTTATCATTTTATTTTTATTTTTATTTTATCATTTTATTTTTATTTTTATTTTTATTTTTATTTTTATTTTTATTTTTATTTTTATTTTTATTTTTATTTTTATTTTTATTTTTATTTTTATTTTTATTTTTATTTTTATTTTTATTTTTATTTTTATTTTTATTTTTATTTTTTTATTTTATTTTATTTTTTTATTATTTTATTTTATCTTTTGAGCTTTTTTTTTTTTTTTTTATGTTTATTATTTTAATTATTATTTTGGTTATAAACATATCTATTATTATTATTATTAATTTTTTAAATGGTTAATTTTTGCTATTTTTGTTTGTTTTTAATATTGCCTAAATATATAATATTTAAAAGTTAATATTTTTAATAGATGCTTAATTATATATATCATTTGTTTTAACAGAGATATAAACTATTAACATTATTAACATACCTTCCTTTTTACATTTTTTAAATAATCATTTATCTCTTTTAAATAATTAAAATATTTAAAAACAAAAAACAAAAAAAACAAAAGAAAAAAAAATAATTAAAAACAAATATAAAAAAATATATTTAATACATTAAATCTATTTTTACCATTTTTTTGTAAATTAAATATATATATGTTTATTATTTAAAATGAATCAACATTCTTTTGATCTAATTTTTATTTATTTCTTTATCAATTTTTTTGTTTTTGTTTTTCTACTTTTTTTTTATTTTTTTTTTCAATCAATATATAATTTTATTTTTGTTTTTTCTTTCTTTTCCTTTTATATTTTATATTTTATTTCATTTATTCTTTATTTACTTTAATAAAAAAAAATTTTTTTTTTTTAACCTTATTTTTTGCATATATTTTTATATCATTTATTTTTAAAATTCATGATTCCTTATTATAATTATCCCATAAATTTTGTTGATTAAATTTATGAATTAATTTTGGTCTTTCATTATTATTTTTTGTTGTTTTTACTGTTAATTTTTTTACTATGTTATTTAATCTTTTTTTTTGATCATTTAATATTAAAATTTCTTATTGTTATTAATTTAAATAATATATAATTTTTTTTTATATTTATTTATATGTTCAATATTATTAATATTATCAACAATTATATATTTTTATTGTTATTATAATTATTATCTTTCTTTTTTTATTTTTTTATCGAGATGATATTATTAATTGATTTGTATAAAACGGAAGACATTTCGTTAAATACATGAACGATAATCTTTGATATTTGTATTAATTATGATATACTTCCAAGTTGTTAATAAAACCTACAAATATTCAAGTTTTTTAATTATATTATGTTTTTGCTTTGTTTTTTATTCCACTATTTTATTTTAATTTAATTATATTATATTTTTGCTTTGTTTTTTATTCCATTATTTTATTTTAATTAAGTAATAATAAAAATTTTTATTATATATATACATATATGTATATCAATATTTATATATTATTAATTTTACTAATTGTAAAAGATATTGAAATAATACAGAACTGTCTTCTCTACTATTATAATTTTTATGATATTGTTGTTTAATTTAAAAATGTAACACTTTTTTTTAATAAAAAAAAATTATATATATAAAAGTAAAAATATATTTACATTTAAATAATATTTCTTGTTTTATATAATAATTTTCTGTTATTACTATTTGTTTCATATATTGACTTTAATGGAATAATTTATATATATATATTTATTTTTTTTTTTTTTTTTATTTGTCTCTTATTAAATAAATATATATATATATATATCTTATGTGTATTTATACGTTTATATTTTAATTTTTTCTTTTTTTTTTTTTTTTTTTTAATAGTTGCATTTTGTCTAATTTTTGAAAACGAATAACAAATTATATAAAATTAACAGTCTATAAAAAAATATATATATATATAATGTATATATAACGTACAAAAAAAATTTTAATTTTTAATTTTTAATATATTTTTGAGATTTTGACTGATCTGTTCAAGAGATAAAGTTGAATTAGAGTTTTCACTTGAAGATAAAACATCAGTAGTAGCTGAAATAACAGGAGCTAAAGATGTATTTTTATTTGCAGCTGCATAAAACGGATTTGGAGTTGTTGTAAAAATAGAATTATCTTCATTACTGTTAATTAATGTTGTATTAGTGTTAGTGTAAGAAGAAGATGTTGAAGAGGAAGAAGAATTGTTATAACTTCTAATTTTTATAGAAGTTGGATTAACATTTGATACATTTGGTGTCTTTTGATTTTCTTCATTGTGAGAACTAGAATTATTGGCATTTGCCGCAACTGAGGATGATAAATATTGTAAAAGTTCCATTGATTTTCTTCTTAAATTTTCGTCTTCATGAGACTTAAATTTAGTTTTTGTTGGAGAATTTGATGATGAAGCAATTGCACTTGCTAGTGGTAAACTTGAGGTAGTTGATGTATTATTATATTCATCATCCATTGAAAAGACTTCTTGTTCATTACCATTATTATTTAATAAATCACCTTTAAAACTATTTCTATTATTATTTGTGGCAATATTGGCATTACGAAGTCCACTCAATCCACTTACAACATTACCAGTATTGATAGCTGAAATATCACGTCTCACGAATAAATCTTCATTGTTAAAGTTAGTGAAATTATTTTTATTTTGACTAACAAAGTAATCCTCCTTTTTATTCATATAATTTTTCCTATATAATACTAAATCATCATTTACATAATTTTTACTTAATTCATTATCACTATATAATTGAGATGGAAGCTTTAAGAGATCTTCAGCAAAACTTCTTGACAATCTACTTGATGATGCCTCGCCATGATTATTCGATTCATGACTATTTTTAATAAAGTTTGGCATAGGTAAACTACTTGCAGCTGGAGAGTTATTAAATGTTGGTCCAGCATACAAATGATTAAATCTACCTCCATGACTATTGATAGTATTATTATTATTATTAAAATTATTATTGTTATTGGCTTTACTATTGGAATTGTTATTGGAATTGTTATTGGAATTGTTGTTATTGCTATTAGCGTTAGTATTATTGTTTGAAGTATTATTTAATGAAGTGGTATTATTACTAATTGTTGTATTAATTGCTGAGGTTGGGGTGGTAGTTGTTGAGGACGCATAAGAATTCAATCCATTAAACGTTAAGTTAAAACCACCCAATAAATTAATACCATTTAATCCATTTAAATTATTAATTGATAATGGAGGAAAGTTTGCATAGTTTGGGGTGGTACCATTAGAAGATGAATTTATAAAATTGAAATTTAAATTGGCAGGATTTGAGGTGATTGATTGAGTATTAGCAATGGAAGTATTGACTGAATTTGTATTACCCACAAATCCACTTTCTGTAGAATGTAATTGATCAATTAATAATGGTAATTCTGGCGCACTAGAGCGTCGTCTTTGTAAATTTGGTGTATTTGATTGTACATTATTAGCAAAGTTCATATTAATATTATTACTATAGCTAGATTTCTTTGTAACTGTAAGATTTAAATCATTAGAAGAATTATCCTTTAATTTCTCATAAGTTATACCATATTCTTTTTCTGCAAATCCTGGACCATCTTCACGTTTTGGATTTGAACTTTGATTATTTTTACCATTATAATCATTTTTTTGATAATAATTGTTACGACTATTTCCACGATTATCAGATTTATTACTCGATTTTGTTAAATTATTATTTCTTTTACCTGAGTTTTCATCTTTTTTAGAATAACCATTCTTTGACGATGTTCTTACCATTTCATCAGATTTACTATAACCATTTCTTGAGCTAGATTTAGACATATCATCCGATTTCCTTGTATTCAATTTGGAAACACCATTATCTTCATTATTATAATTATCACGTTTGCTAAACCTTTTATTTGAGTTATTGTTATTTTTATTACGACGTGACCCATCCTGTTTTTTATAATTATTAGAATTATTAATGATTGGGGTTACAGGTGCTGAGGATGTGTTCAAAATATTAGAATTAATTACAATTCCTAAAGAATTATTTGACGTTGAATTGTTTCTACTTTTAGAATTACTTTGATAATGTCTATCCTGACGTTTCTTTTTATAATCTTCATTTTGGTTAAAACTTTCAATATTTTTTTTATTATTTAAATCCTCTTTTTCGGTATTACTTATAACCTTTTCATTATTTTTTTCATTAATAATATTTACCAATGATTTATCTTCTTTTCCTTTCTGGGATTCTGACTTTTGTAATATATATATTTGTTTTGTATAATTTAAATTCATTAAATCATTATCAACTTTTGAATTTATACTTCCAATTTTATTTTGTTTTTTCTTATATGATTTTTGTGTTGATAAACACTTTTGTTGTTGTTTTTTTTGATGGTAATTATAACTGTTTACCACTTCATGTTGTTGCTTATGTGAGAAGTTCATATTATATTAAAATAAAATATATATATCGCGAATAAAAAGAATATTTTGAATAAAATTTGAAAAATGTAATAATTAAAATAAATCTCTGCTCGTTCTAGTATTTAATAATTTTCATTATTTTATTTCTATATTCTGATTCAAAAACAAAAAAATAAAAAAACGAGGATTCATTTTATATTCAATTCATTTTATTTATCAATATATATATAAATAATAAAGATAAACTTTAATATAAACATTTATAATTGTTGTATATTATATAAATTATATTAATTTACCTTTAAAAAAGAATTATGTTTTTTTTTATTTATAAAAAAATAAGTAAATAATTATGAGTAATATTTATGTTCTTTTTTTTTTGTTTTTTTTTTGTTTTTTTATTTTTTTGTTTTTGTTTTGTGCTTTTTTAATTATGTTATTATTTTTGTTTTTTTAAATATGCTTTTTGTTTTTTGTTTTTTTAATTATAGTTCTTTAACTCTCTTTTATATATATATAATTAATTACTTTTTAGCTTTAAAAAATTTTTACTAATTCTTTCTGAAACTAATTTCTAAAATATTTAGAAAAAATAATTTATTTAACTAGTTTTTTAAAATATTAAAACATAAATTTTTCAATGAATACAAATTTTATGAAATAAAAAATATTTATCATTTATAAAAATAAATTGTATTTGATTATTTTATAAATGAACTTTTCAATCAATATTTTATTAAAACAAAAAAAAAAAAAAAATTAAACTGTTATTATATTATTAAATATTAAAATTAAAATAAAACCTTATATACAAAATTTTATATTTTAGAATATGCTTTAAATATGAATCGCTTATTGTTTTTTGTTTATTTGAAATTGTTTTAATTAAAAATAATATATGTTTTATTATTTTCTGATGTTTATATGGAGTATTTTAAGTTTATTGTTAATTTAAAAAAATAATAAATAAAAATATAACAAAATTGTTTTAAATAGTTGTCTTTATTATCTTTCAAAAAAATATAAAAAAAAAAAAAAGCTAAAAAAAGATTATTTTATAAATTTATTTTTTAGATTAAAGTTGATAAGTAATCTTTTGTTTTTCTTCTATTCAATAATTTTTAATTATATTATTTTTTTTTACTGTTTTTCGATTTATCAAATTATATTTTAAACAAAAATAAAAAAAAAAAAAAAAAAAAAAAAAAAAAAAAAAAGAATTTTTTTTCTTTTTCTTTTTTGTATTATTATATTTTTTTTTTAATTAATGTTTCTTAATTTTGTTTTAGTTCAATAAAAATGAAAATAAGAAAAAAAAAATTTTAAAATAAATAAAATTTTAATTATTTATATTAATATATATAATTATTTTATAAAACTAATTATTATTAACAGTTACTTATTTTATATAAAAGATATATGAATGTAATTTAACTTTATAATACATTATTACATTTATATGTATTAACTTTTTATTTAATAATTCATATTTACTTAATATCTATATATATATATATTTTTAATAATTCTTTAATATTATTATTAATATTATTAATAATTATAATTTATATAACAGTTATTATAATTTTCATAATTATTATTTAATTTATATCAGTTATTATAATTATTATAATTATTATTTAATTATTGTTTTTGTCATTACAACTTTTATTATATTATTTTTTAATATTATAAATAAAGTTTTTATTGTTAAAAATTTATATATATATTTTATTTATTGGCTTAATTTATTATAATTTTAATAATATATATTATTTTAATAGTTCTCTATATTAACATATTATTATAAAAAACTATTTAATAAAAAAAAAAGACCTTTCTTTAAAAATATTTATAACTTATTAAATTTTTTTTATATTTGTATATTGAAAAAGAATCAATAAAAACATTATTCATTAATATTATTGATCATATACAATATAAATATTACTATTTATTATACTATATTAATACAACTTAACTCTATCATAATCATTTAATATATTTATATTATAAATAACATTTCAATATATTAAAAATATAAATATTTACATATTAAATATTTAATATGTAAATAAACTTTGTTTTTATTATTTTAACCAGAACAAAAATAATTTTAAATCTTTATTATTATTTTAACCAAAACAAAAATAATTTTAAATCTTTAACATAATATTGTTTATAGGTGTAAATTCAGTTTTTTCATTTTTTTATAATTAAAATAGCATGATTGATTGAACTTAATATTTTTTATAATATAATAAAAAAAACAAGCATTATTATTAAATATATCTCATTATTATTAATATATTAAATAAATTTTACTCAATTTATTAAATAATTCTTTTTTTATATTAAACTATATATATTAAAATATAAATATATATAATTTAATTATTTCTCTTTATCTAGTTTATTTTATACTTTCAAAATTACTTCCCAGTATACACCTTAAGTAAAAAAAAATTCTCAAAAATAATAAAAAGTGGATTGATATATGCATAGTAATAGGAACTTTCATTAAAATCAAATTTATATCTAATAATCAAATAACTTTTTTATGAAAAAAAAAAATTTTTTTTTTGTTGTTTTTTATTTATAACTTTTTTTTTGTTTTGTTTTAAGAAAACATATTTTTTTTTTGACTATAAAATTTTTTTTTTTTGTTTTAAGAAAACATATTTTTTTATTATTTATTTTCTTGTTTATTTTTTTTTTTTTTTTTGATTTTTTTTTTTTGTTTTGTGTTGTGTTGTGTTGTGTTGTGTTGTTTTGTTTTGCCTATAAATAAAAAAAAAAAAAAAAAAAAAAAAAAATACACAAGAAAAATTAATTGGTTAAGTCTTTATCAATAGAAATTTTATTTTTTTTAACACAATTAATAAATTAAATTATTAAATTTAATAATATTATTTCAAATAGTTAATTAAAAAGTCATTAAAATAGAAATAATTTGAATCTTAATAATTTAAATATATTACTAAATATAGTCTTCTCCAGTTTTTATCCTGATGATCAATATAAGGTTTCTGGAATCGACTTCGCAACTACCTCCCGAATATGGGGCGATTTTCATCCTCCCAGGGTATTTTTCCCTATAAATGAAGTTGATTGTTCGATTGCCGGTGGATTGTAGAACACTTTATCTGTGAGAGGATTCGTGCAATTGTTCCTTCCTCCTTGATAGAAGAGATTACTGAAAAGAAGCCTGTCGTAAAAAGTGACTTATAGGAAATGTCTTTCATATTAACCTAGCATAGAGAGAGGTCCACGTTGATTCCGAAAAGGTATGGCAAAGAATCTGATAAGAGTCAGATACATGTAAGGGAACTGGAGGCCTTTTGTTCTCAAAAAATTAATATAAAAAACATAATTTAAAAGTCGTAGGATTAATATATTGCATAATTTTCATTTACTAGTAATAAAAATTAAATCTTAAATTAAATGACAAGATATATATAAAAAAAACCTGATATTTATAATATTTATATATGATTAATTATAATAATTATTAGAATAATATAATAAAAAAAAAATAAAAAATAAAAAATAAAAAAATTTTAAAATAAAATAATAAAAAAAAAAAAATAAAATAAAATAAAATAAAATAAAAAATTTAAAAATAAAATACAATATATAAATATATATTAAATATTAATGTTTTTTTTTTTTTTTTTTCAATTATAAAAATACAATAAAATAAAAAATTTTAATCTTTACAATTGAAATATTTATAGAAACAAAATTGTTTTTAGTATTGAATAGATATTGATTTTTATGTATTATAAAAAAAGGTATATCATGGTGGCAAAATCCAATTAAATAAAATAATGAAGTATTGTATTTAATAAGGATAATTTATTAGCATTGAAATTTGATATTTTTTATATATTAAAATTCAGTAATATATAATATATTAATGGCAGTAATAATAACAATAATTATAATCGACTTTTATTTTATTTATATTATTCTCTTTTACTAATAGAATTGATCAAATTTTAATTTATAATTTCATTTTTTTTTTTTTCATTTCTTAGAATTTAACAATAAACACTTTTTCATTTAAGATTTAAATTTTTATTTTTATAGTAAATGAAAGTTATATAATATATTAATCCTATGACTTTTAAATTATTCTTTTTTTATTTAAAAATAAATATACATATAATTAATATGATAAATTTAATTCATAATTTAATTTTCATTAATTTTAATATATATCATTTTTTATGGCTAATATTTAATTAAAATTTAATATAATCCTCAAATAAAATTACAGAAAGACAGCTATATATACTGTTAATATAATAAAGAAAGTAAACATTAATTGTAAAAAAACAAATGTTTTTTTTTTTATAATATATAATTATAAATAGTTGAATTAATTACATTAAAATTTATTGAAAATAATAATTTCAAAATTAAATAATTATTACATTAACAACACCAATGATAAATAAATGTAATAATAAAAGTCCTTTATAATTTTGATTATTCTAATAATATTTCTTTAAAAATATACTTTATAATAAAAATTTAGTAATAAAATTATTAGAAAATTATTTATTTAAAATATGATAGGTTATAAATACTTAGCAACTATTAATTTATATATATATATTAGTATAATTATAAAATATTTTTGTGTAGTACATTCAATTTTAATAGAATATATTAATTTAATTACTAAATTAATAATATATA
Source organism: Neocallimastix lanati (nom. inval.) (assembly GCA_016946835.1). Classification (NCBI taxonomy): domain Eukaryota; kingdom Fungi; phylum Neocallimastigomycota; class Neocallimastigomycetes; order Neocallimastigales; family Neocallimastigaceae; genus Neocallimastix; species Neocallimastix lanati (nom. inval.). The sequence continues at coordinate 1,192,495 of JACVTC010000026.1, forward strand.
AATGGCATTAATCTCACCAAATAATGTTTTATATATTAACCACTTAAATGAAAAAAATACAGAAAGGAAGTTATTGTTATTACTTCTTTTATAGCTTTATTATTTTATAAAATGAAAAAAAAAATTTTTTTACTTTAATAAATCAAATAAAATATTAACGGTGTTAATTTTAACTTTATATTTATTATATATGAGATGTTATATAAGATATGAAATATATTTAAATTAAATAATTAATAATAAATTCTAAATATTTATTTATTTATGGTAATTATATTGTTTAGATTATTATTATAATTTAGTAAAAAGATAAAAATAATAAAATAAATAATTAGAAATGAATAATTTTTTATATATATATATATAAAATGAAAAAATCATATTCAGTTAGATTAATATAAAAGAGAATTTTATTTTTATTTTATTTTTTTTTTTTTTTTTTTCATGTAATTTTTTTTTTTATCAAGAAAGATAAAAAAATTGACCCTTTAATGCTAAAGTTAAATTTTTATAAATCAACTTTTTTTATATATTTATTTATTTATTTATTTATTTATTAATTATTAAATATATTCTTTTAAGTCCATACGATGATAATGATTTTTTAATTGTCGTAATAATGATAATATAGCGGATAAATCACCACATTCAATATCTTTTTGGAAAAAAAAAAAAAAAAAAAAAAAAAAAAAAAAAAAAAAAAAAAAAATATATATATATATATATTAATAATTTTGTTTAATATTTGTAATTTACTTTTATATCTATTATTATAATTATTATTATCTTATTTTATTTTACCATATTCAGTAGCTTTTGCTGGTACAAAAAGCTCATCTTTGATTAAATCAAATACCTTTTTAAGATTATAGTATTTGTCTTGTCTAATTTTTGGATTATGATAAATATCACCAACACTACGATTGGATAAATACTATATATATTTTTATTTTAATTTTATAAATAGTTAAACAATTAACAATATTATTAAAACTTAACTTTTTATTTTAATTTATTTTATTTTATTCAATATGTACTTTATATTCATATCAATTATTTATTTTATTTTATTTTATTTTATTTTATTTTATTTTATTTTATTTTATTTTATTTTATTTTATTTTATTTTATTTTATTTTATTTTATTTTATTTTATTTTATTTTATTTTATTTTATTTTATTTTATTTTATTTTATTTTATTCAATATGTACTTTATATTCATATCAATTATTTATTTTATTTTATTTTATTTTATTCAATATGTACTTTATATTCATATCAATTATTTATTTTATTTTATTTTATTTTATTCAATATGTACTTTATATTCATATCAATTATTTATTTTATTTTATTTTATTTTATTTTATTTTATTCAATATGTACTTTATATTCATATCAATTATTTATTTTATTTTATTTTATTTTATTTTATTCAATATGTACTTTATATTCATATCAATTATTTATTTTATTTTATTTTATTTTATTTTATTTTATTCAATATGTACTTTATATTCATATCAATTATTTATTTTATTTTATTTTATTTTATTTTATTTTATTCAATATGTACTTTATATTCATATCAATTATTTATTTTATTTTATTTTATTTTATTCAATATGTACTTTATATTCATATCAATTATTTATTTTATTTTATTTTATTTTATTTTATTTTATTCAATATGTACTTTATATTCATATCAATTATTTATTTTATTTTATTTTATTTTATTTTATTTTATTCAATATGTACTTTATATTCATATCAATTATTTATTTTATTTTATTTTATTTTATTTTATTTTATTCAATATGTACTTTATATTCATATCAATTATTTATTTTATTTTATTTTATTTTATTTTATTTTATTCAATATGTACTTTATATTCATATCAATTATTTATTTTATTTTATTTTATTTTATTTTATTTTATTCAATATGTACTTTATATTCATATCAATTATTTATTTTATTTTATTTTATTTTATTTTATTTTATTCAATATGTACTTTATATTCATATCAATTATTTATTTTATTTTATTTTATTTTATTTTATTTTATTCAATATGTACTTTATATTCATATCAATTATTTATTTTATTTTATTTTATTTTATTTTATTTTATTTTATTTTATTTTATTTTATTTTATTTTATTTTATTTTATTTTATTTTATTTTATTTTATTTTATTCAATATGTACTTTATATTCATATCAATTATTTATTTTATTTTATTTTATTTTATTTTATTTTATTTTATTTTATTTTATTTTATTTTATTTTATTTTATTTTATTTTATTTTATTTTATTTTATTTTATTTTATTTTATTTTATTTTATTTTATTTTATTCAATATGTACTTTATATTCATATCAATTATTTATTTTATTTTATTTTATTTTATTTTATTTTATTTTATTTTATTTTATTTTATTTTATTTTATTTTATTTTATTTTATTTTATTTTATTTTATTTTATTTTATTTTATTTTATTTTATTTTATTCAATATGTACTTTATATTCTTATCAATTATTTATTTTACTTTATTTTATTTTACTTTATTCAATATGTACTTTATATTCATATCAATTATTTATTTTATTTTATATTATTTTATTAAAAAAAAAAAAAAAAATTACCTCTATTAAATAAGCTAGTATAATACCATCAGATAAAATATTACTTAAACGATCATTTTCTATATCAATGTAAATATCTTCTTCACCATATTCTTCAAGACATTCTTTAATCCATTCTAAATAATACTATTATATATTTATATAATAATAATAAAGTAAAATATATATATTAATATATTATTTTAAAATAATTATTTTTATTAAATCTAATAAATACTTACTTTTTCTTTTTCACGAATTTCTCTTTTATCATATTTTTTCATCTAAATTTTTTAGTATTATATATATATAATAATATTAATATTAATATTAATTAGATATTTAAATTAAAGATAAAAAGTAAAAGTAAATACCATTTCTTTTAATTCCAAACTTGTTGGAGAACCATATGAATTAACACTTGATATTGATGGTGCATTTTTATAATTCTAAATAAATGGAAAAAAAATTTAAAACCATATTTAGCTATATTATTATATTTTTCTTAATCATATTATACTATTTAAAATTATTTATAACTAAATTTAATAAATTACCTTTTTTAAAATATCATCTTTATATTGAAGTAATGTACTAGTATTAAATTGATCCTGATATTTTAATTATTTTAATTATTTTTATTAAGATATTTTCCATAAAATATAATAGTTTAAAATGAATATCGTTAATTAAAAATTTTATATTTATATATATTAAAATTACCTCAGAGGATTCAGAATTATTTTTATAATTATTAGTAAATGAATAAATTTTATTCTTTCCATTTGAATAAGAAATATCTGTTGTGGAATAGTTTTTATTTTTATAAAATCTATAAAAAAAAAAAAAAAAAAAAAAAAAAAAAAAAAAAAGAAAAAAAAAAAGTAAAATTAAATTTTAAATATTTATAAATTTATAAATTAATATTTAATTACTAATTTATTCTATATAAATAATTATATTATCTTTCTATTATTTTACCTTGCTTTGGGTAATGAATAAGATATTTTTGGTGAGGATGTCATACAATAATTATTATGAAATGGTGATGATGGAGAGAATGCATTTGATGTGATATTAGTTAATTTAGGAGAAGGAATAGGTATAGAAGATGATGATTTTTTTCTATTATGGTTATTGATAATATTGGAATTCATTGAAGGAACATGTGGAATGGATGAAGGAGGAAGTAAAAGTGAAGAAATAGAAGAATTAGAAGAACTTGAAAATGTTCTTGAATGACGTTTATTTAAAAATTTTGGAGATCTTGGAATCATTGAATTATTTAATGAAATTTTTTGATTATGAATTTGAGGAGATGTATAACCATTTCCTTTTCCATCATTATTAAATGATGCTTTGTGATTAAATGGATTTATTTCATTTTCATTCATTGATTGATATATTACTTGACGACATGAACTATAACTAGATGGTGCTGGAGGGGGATATTTCGAAATCATTTTAGCTGGTTTGTATCCCGAGGTTGTTATAATAGAATCAACGGATAAATGATGAAGTTTCTTATTATTAGAAGAAATATTTAGTGTTGGAATAGAATCAACAGATATATGATTAAGTTTCTTATTTGTTGAGATTCTCGGAGAAGAAGGTAATGAATCGACAGATAAAGAACTATTATAGGTTCTATCTGATGAATTTGAAATTTTATGATTTAATTTTTGACTGGGAACATAGACTGGTAATAAAGATGGTGAATTAATGATAGAATTATTAGAAAGTGAAGACGATGGTCTTCTACTATGTATTGAGAAATTATTATTTGAATTTGAAATTTTATGATTTAATTTTTGATTTGGAACGTAGACTGGTAATAAAGATGGTGAATTAGTATTAGAGCGAATTGAAAGTGATGAAGATGGTCTTCTACTATGCAATATGAAATTATTATTTGTACTTGAAACTTTATGATTTAAATTCTGATTTGGTATGTAGACTGGTAATAAGGACGGTGAATTAGTATTAGAATTAATAAAATGTGAAGATGGTGTTCTATTATGTAAAGAAAAATTATTAGAATGTGTATTTTTTTTGGAAAATTCATTAAGTGAAGGTGAATATGATAGTTTTGATTTAAGTGATGGTGAAGGATTCACTTGAATTTTGCTTTTTTGTGATATTGGAATAGTTATTGGATTACTAGTTACATTAAAATTATTTATTTTAATTTCATTGGTTTCAGAAAGTTCCAATGTTTTAGAGGACCTATTTGAACTATTTGAAAGAATACTTTGTTGATTATAATTATTACTATTACTATTTTCTGATAAATCAACTTCTATAATGGAAGAATTAGTCAAAGGAATTAAAATATTATTATTTAATTTAACGTTGCAATTATCATTCATTTTATTTTTATTTGTATCTTCATTTTCATTTATAATTTTATTTGTAACAATTTCATTATCATTTTCACATTCACTTATAATTTCATTCATTGTTTCATCTATAATTTTATTTATTTCATTCTCACTTTTGTTTATTGTTTCATATGTATTATCATTGATTGTTTCATTTTCATTTAGAGTTTCATATATAATTTCATTGAAGGTTTCATTTTCATTTTTATTTTCATTTTCATTTTCATTTTCGCTTTCATTTCTACTTTCATTCAAAGTTTCATCTTCATTTTCACTTTTACTTTCAATAATGGTTTCATTGTCATTCTTGTTTTTATAGGTATCATTGTCATCAACACCAATATTTTCTTCCATTTCCTTATTATAATTAATTTTACTAATTATATAATTGCTTTTAGATTTTTTCTCAGTTAAGATTAAGTCTTCTGTTTGATTGTCATCAAAGAAAAGTTCTTTTTCATAATTATTTTCTAACTTATCATTAATTTTATTAAAAATATTTTTATCATTACTTTTATTTGCACTTCCATTTTCATCATTACTTCCTTTATAATTTTCAATTATATTATTAATACTATGCTCATTTTTATTAATAATTTCATTTTTATTAATAATTTCATTTTTATTTTCATTTTTATTTTTATTTATATTTTCATTTTCATTTTCATTTTCATTTTCATTTTCATTTTCATTTTCATTTTCATTTTCATTTTCATTTTCATTTTCATTTTCATTTTCATTTTCATTTTCATTTTCATTTTCATTTTCATTTTCATTTTCATTTTCATTTCCATTTCCATTTTCATTTTCATTTTCATTTTCATTTTCATTTTCATTTCCATTTCCATTTCCATTTCCATTTCCATTTTCATTTTCATTTTCATTTTCATTTTCATTTTCATTTTCATTGAGTTCATGAGAATTTTTAATAATATCATCTTTACATTCATTTTCAATGAAGTCTTTATTCTCATCCTCATCCTTATCTCTATCTTCTTTTAGATTTTTTCTTTCCTTTTGATTATTATATTGGATTATATCACCATTATTTTTACCATTATTTTGGGTTATTAATTCAATATTTTCTTTTTCTGTTTCATTTTTCTGTTTATTTATTGAATCATAACAACTTAACGAAGTTTGGCATATACTTTTCGTTAAAGAGGAGTTAATTGTAGAATTAGCATTATATTCAGTGTTAGAATAAAAATTATTTTCATGAATAGAATTTTCGAGTATTTCAATAATATTACTAACTATATGTTCACCGATATCATAATTCTTTAATCCTTTATCTTCTTTTTCAAATGAATTAATACTGATAAAAATGCTTTTAGGGTTAGTATTATTTTGAATTTTTGAAAATTTACCTGTAATTTCATTTTCATTGATACTGTTTGAAATAATATTTTCAGTATTATTTATAAGATTATCAGAACTGGTCCTAATAATTAATGAGGTTTCTGATGAAGTATTAGGAAATGATGAAAAGTTTTTACTTGTTGAATACTGTTCAATTCTCTTTTTTAAAATGTTATTCCTAGAACTAAGAGACGAATCAGATAAAGAAATAGAAATTGCCGACTTCAAAGATGGTGAATAGTCATCCAGTAGTTTTGAAGATAATTTTTCGCTATCAGTAATATTCTCATTTTTTAATTCTTTCTCAATTATACATGAATTTTCAATGATATGATATTCTATATTACTTTCATTAATAGCTTCATCATCACTAGAAATATTTGAATATTTTAAATTATTTTCATTTATATTACTTTCTATTGTTGGAGATGGAATAATTGGATTTACAGATGGGCTTGAAGAACAGCCAATTTTAAATTTATAATCAGCATCATTTATTTTATACTTCTTGTTTGAGAGTTTAGAGTCATAATCAGTATTATTTTGATTAGAATTATTAAACTTTTTTATTACATTATTAATATCATAGGATGAAATGTTTTGTTCCTTTTTAAAAAAATTATATTCTTTGGTGGCTAATGGATTTTCACAGCTTCTGTCTTTAATTTTTATTGAGTCTATACTTCTTATTTCATTAATTTCCTTATTAATTTGATATAAGCTTGGATTTCTTACTTGATTGATTATACTTTTAATTTCTCTTGAAATTATATTTGATAATTCTAAGCATTCTTTATATAAGTCATTCGATGGTTCAGAAAATGTATAATTAAATTTTGAATTGCTCATATTATTTATTTATTTTGTTTAATATTATAATTTATATATTAATCAAATTTATTTTTATTTTATAGATTGTTTTAACATTATTTTATCATTCATTAATTATATACATATATTTTGGTATATTATAATAGCGTACTTTATATATTTATTATTTTTTACAAAATTGGTAAAGAATTCCTTAAATATATTATTATATGATATAAAAGATATTATATAAATTAATTTTTAATATATTTTATTATTTGAAATCCAGATTTCCTTTAGCTGATTCTGTTTTTTTATTACATTAAAATTTTAGTCCTTTGTAATAAATTATATATATATTTATATTATTTTAGATTAATTTAATAAAAAAATTGAAATAAAATATGAAAAAAAAAAAAAAAAAAAAAAAAAATATATATATATATATATATTATATATAAAGATTATTAGAAATTATATTAATAATATATTTAAAATTTCTAAATCTTTATTTATAATAATATAAATAAGGATTTATATAACTTTAAAATTTACATTAAAATTTAAAATTAATTAATCATACCTAAAAAAAAAAAAAAAAAAAAAAAACATTATACATATAATTTATTTAAATATATTTTAGTTTAGAATCTTTTAATAAGTTTAAAAAAAAAATATAATGTTAACATAGAATTATTAAAAACAATTTGACTTACCATTAATAAAATATCTAATTAAATTAATACAGAGAAACTATTTTAATAAATATAACTAATATTAACAAAGAATATATATACACAAAAAATATTTTATAATCTAAATACAAAAAGGTTATTTAATAAAATTAATTTTAAAATATTATTTGAATGTATTTAAAAGTATCTTGTTAATTTGTTTTATAATCATAATATTATTAATATATAGATATATTTATTTATTTATTTATTTATTTATTTATTTATTTATTTATTTATTTATTAATTTTTTCCTTTTTAAATTTCAAATTAAAAAAATTTTTCCATTTCCATTTGTAAAAACCTTTTATTATTAGAAATTAGAAAAAAAAAATAAAGGTGTAGCTTAATATTAGAAATAAAGCATAATATTAAAAACATTAATAATAAAAGTTTATGAATAATGTTACATTAAAAGCATAAAATATTTATTCCTGTATTTTTAATTATAATAATTATATATAATTATTGTTTAATATTTTATATGTTTAATTAAAAATTTCATAATAATTTAAAAAATTATTGAATTTTTATTTTTAAAATATTAATATATTTTATATTATATTACAACATAATATTTTAAATAATAGCTATATATATTTATATAATATATTAAGATTAAACATTATATATAATAACAAAACAATATAAAAGGAATAATAAAAATTAATAGTAATAAATTATTTTGTAAAAAATAACCATTTATCATCATATATATTAGAATTTATTTTTGAAAAAAAAAATATATTTTATCGAACATATTTATATATTAAATATTTGATAATTTTTTATATGATTATTATTTTTAATAATTAAATTTAAAATTTTAAAAATTAATATATTTGTATTATTCATAAAATATCAAATAAAAATACAAAAAAATAAAAAATTTTTTTTATTTATATAATAATAATAATAATAAGGAATGTGAAAATGTGACACAAAATCATTTTAATATATTATAATTAGTATATTAAATTATATTTCAAAAAAAAAAAAAAAAGGAAAGAAATTGTAAGCCATTATTAATATAAATATGAAACCAATAAAAAAAAACGTAAAAATATATTGTATTTATTATGTCAGAATTTTAAGATAATTTGGTCTTAATGGTTAGGCCAAGATGTCAGATAAATTTTTTCAATTAAAATATTTATAAATATATTAAAACTAGTTGCTAATTATTATTTAGAAGTTTTTATTAATAAAAAATATATATTTAGTTATATTATTTATATTTATTAAGTTAAGCTTTTATCAATAAAAAATATATATTTAGTCATATTATTTTACAATTATTACTATAATTTTTATGGTAATAATTATAATATATGTTTTTTATCAATAAAATCTTAACTTACTAAATAATAATTCACAACTTGTTTTGACCATAATCTACATAGAATTAACCAAAGATTTAAACTTGTATTTGTATAAAATAATTTATTAATAAAATATTAAATTTTAATATTTAAGATATAAAATAAAATAAATAAATATGATATTAATAATAAAAAATATTAGATAACAATAATAACAATAAAAGATGAATAACAAAGATAAAAATGAAAATAAAATATTATACTAGCTTCAAAATATAATTTATTTGGTTTATATATTTTTAATTCATATTTTTTCAATATACTAAATGGAAATGTGGAATGGTGTACGATATTATCTATATTGAGTTATTAAATCATCCTTTATATAATTGTCAATAATATAATTTAAAATATTCAAATCTCTTCCAAATATAAATATAATGGTATACAATTTGTATTTTCATTATTTATTTCAAACTATATTTATTATTATTTTCATAAATACTTTATTCCCAAAAGTATAACTTAATTAACTTTATTATTATAAATTATTATTTATACTTATTTATTATTTAATAATAATAAGTATATATTTGTATCATTATAAATAAATTAATTTATGAAATTTAAAATTACTAATTATGCTATTTGTTTATTTAATGGTTAACTGCAGTTGAAAATATTTTTAACCAATTAATCAGATAGATTCCTTTATAACAAACAAAAATTAATACAATATACATAAATGATTAAAATTATTTTATTTATTATCATGAAAATTAATAAAACAGAATTATTGAAATTTAATTGACATTGAAAAAGTAATTAGGTCATTATTTTAACATACTGTTATATATAATTTAATGAAACAAAAATAAAAATAAAAATTAATAATTAAAGTCTTTCTAGTTTTTATCCTGGTGATTAGTGCTCGGAACTATATATACATTACACTTTAGATTTCTGGATCAACAATGAATTTATATGGGGAAATTTTCATCCTTCCAGGGGGTTTTTCCCTATAAATGAAGTTGATTGTTCTCTCGCCATGGTAAGTATTCTTGTTGTTAGACTATAAAATTGTTAATGCAAAGAGCACTTAATTGGTGAGAAGATTAATGTAGTTGTTCTTCCCTCCATGATGGTTCAAGAGATCGCTGAAAAGAGCGCATTTCATAAAGCGGCATGTAGGGAATATCTTTCATATTAGCATTCCTTGTCAACTCCAAAAATGATATGGCAATGAATCCAATAAGAGTCTGATATGTATAAGAGAGAGACTGGAAGCCTTATTGTTCTCTCCTCTCCATACTCCTATTCTAAAAACAAAATAATATAAGTTATTGATCATTAGAATTCTGTCGTTCAAAATTATAAATAAAAGTTAAAATTATTCTTAATTAAAAATCCATAATTTTATAAAAATTTTTAAAATTTAATTTAAAAAAATTATAATAAAATATATTTTTCTCATTAAATATTTCAAAAAAATTAAATTATTATTATTATTATTATTATTATATTTTTATTAAAAACTTTTATATCTATATTATTAACTTTATTAATATTTTTATATAGTTCAAAAGTAAAAAAAAAATTTCGGTGTGATATATACTATGTGTAGTAACATGATCACCAGTTAAATCTAAAATAATAAAACAAAGAAGTAACATCTTTGAAATAGATAGTGTAGTATCCACTAAACTCTTCCCTGAACCACAAGAAAGATCATCAAAAATTGAATTAATTATTATAGGTTCTGTGTTAGGAACTGTGCTGTTAGAAAATGTGTATTGATGAGAATTAACAGGACTTCTAACTGTACTATTCCTTTGCCATATCGGTAGGACGTCGGCACTCTTGGTAATGAAAATGTTTTTGCTAAACCTCTCAAAAAGTAACTCAAGAGAGTTACTGATGATCGAATACTTTTGATGAGGATGGATCAAATCGAAGTACTTTGATGATTGATCAATTTTTTGAAATACTTTTGATGATTGTTGATTGTTTGAAATACTTTTGATGATTGTTGATTGATCAGAATTACTTTTGTATTGTATTAGCAAGATATACCGCAAGCCCCACAATATACGGAACAGTAGATCCTGTGAACTTTTTAGGAGTTGCTCACTTAAATGTCCCCGTTCCCCAATATGTAACTCATCTAAAGCTGAAATTCTACTAAGAAGGAATATATAAAATACCTGTTTATGAAATTTTCATATTCTAAAATATTAAAATACGAAGGAAGTAAGGAAAGACTATGAAAAGATTCCCATCCATAAAATAATGTCTTAAACACAAGCTTTAGAGTGAATCAATCTCCTACATTTCCCATTTTACAATAGCTACATGAGAGTTTAAATAAAACTATAGAAAAATACATATACAAAGTAATGTTAAAGTAAAAAATACAATAAATTCATTACAATGATAATATAAAGAAACTACACGATATTATTAATTATACAATTTCAATGTTACTACATATCCAGCTTAAAACAATAAAACATCAGGTTCACTTTCAACAGTCTTCCAGTATTCTAATTTACACTCTTCATACAAGAAGTCACATTAGAAAGGATAACCATCGATTATCATCAGAATCACAGAAAGCTATAATTAGTACACCTGATATAGGCTATTCCTTTTCCATCAACCCTCGATGGACCTGGAAAAACAGTCTACATCATTGAGGAGTAAAAACTCAATATTATCATCAAAATCTTTCTCTTTGTCATTAGGAAAATTCAAAGATTTCTCATGAATAATCAGAGAAAAATTAATAAAATTTTCATCAACAAATTGAATGATTGCTACCTAAATTCTTCAAATTTAGGACTTAAAAGTATCCAGTGCGTAAAACTAGGTATGCGGTTACCTTCACCACAACAAGGACAACATGCTAGTCAATTTTCTGATACCAATTTACTTATAGCATAAGATTTCATATCAAATTTGAATTTTTTTTTTTCTTTTTTTTTTTTTTTTTTTTTTACAAAAAACACAAAATTAATAAAAAAAGAAATTATGGTCTTCTCCTTTAGAGGCATTTCGTCCTGCTAGCCTGTCTTAATACATTTCGGAGTTAATGCCCCTGGTTATTTTGCGCATATACAGTCGGAATAGCAACTCTTGTCAAAGAGAGCCGCAGATCACACCAAGAATGGCATTTTAGAATAATCACCAGAAAAAAAACTAAGAGAAAGTTATAAATATTTTAGATATAGACCTTGTTACTACTATAATATAATGAATATTAATTATATCTTGATTATTAAAAAAAATATTTTAATTATTTAAACAAAAGTTTTATATTAAAATGAGTAATAAAATAATAAAATTTTAACATTAATTTGACATTATTTGAATTATTTATTTATTAATTCATTTATTAAAATTTTGAAACTTCACATTTTCCAAAATACAACTTTCCAAAATATTGAATTTTCATGAAAAGATAATGCTTAATTCAATTTAGTTATTTAAATAATACAATAATGTAAACTATTTAGTTCGTAAATTTTATTTTAAAAATATATATATGTATATATTAAGAAATAATAAATAAATAATGATAACTAAGCATTCGGTAGACCAATGCAAAAATTAAAATAAATTTTGTATTTTGTATTTTAAACTATAATAAATAAATATATTAATAATATTATTATTAATATTAGAAATAGTAATAGTGATAATGATAACGATAATACATAAATATATCTTGAATAATTATTATAATATAATACGAAAAAAAAAAAAAAATAATAAAAAAAAAAATAACGATTTTTTTTATATATATTTTTTATTTTTTATGAAAGAAAGGTATATTAATAATATTTATTCAAAAATAATTTTTTTTTAATTTATTTTTTACAAAAAAAAAATAAAATAAAATAAAATAAAATAAAATAAAATAAAATAAAATAAAATAAAATAAAATAAAATAAAATAAAATAAAATAAAATAAAATAAAATAAAATAAAATAAAATAAAATAAAATAAAATAAAATAAAATAAAATAAAATAAAATAAAATAAAATAAAATAAAATAAAATAAAATAAAATAAAATAAAATAAAATAAAATAAAATAAAATAAAATAAAATAAAATAAAATAAAATAAAATAAAATAAAATAAAATAAAATAAAACTCATTTTATAAATACTTTAAAAAGATTCTAAAATGAAATCCTTAATTTTTTTATAAGCTTCGTTAGCTTCCGGTATAAAGTTTAAATATAGTGGGAAATTATGAGACATGTTTTCTTTATTCATCAATTCTACCTCATTTCCTTTATTTTTAATTTTTTCAACAATTTTTAAGGTATCATCCAATAACATTTCATTACCACCGACAATGAAGAGTGATTTTGGGAAAAATTTATAATTACCAAATAATGGAGAAACTAATGGATCATCTCTATTTGCATTTCCTATAAAGCTATACATTTTTGAATTTTTAAATTCAATTAATTTTGCTTTTGTTAATTTAGAATTAACATCACCAAAAGTAATATCTTTTTGATAATTATTAAAATAACTTTTTCCAGAACAAGTCATATCTGTCCATGGTGAAATGAAAAATGAAGCTTTAGGAAATAATCTTTCATCAATTCTTTGAATTAATGAGAGCGCAATATTACCACCGGATGAATCACTTCCTATAATTATATCATTTGGAGTATATTTTTTTAAAATTTCATTCCAAACGTCTTGTGCTTCATTTAATTGAGTTGGATATGTATTTTTTGGAGCTAATGAATAATCCAATAGATAAATTTCAATATCATTTCTTAGATCACATAGCGGGTATATAAAAGATTCATAGGTTGTAGTTAATCCTTCCGTATAGAAACCACCATGGATATAATAAATTGCTTTTTTTGCTGTTTCATTAGAATTTTTAGTTAAAATTAAATACTTTGTTTTCATTAAAGTTTCCTTTTCAATTAAACTATATCCTTCTCTAACATTATCAATTAAATACTTTCCTGTTGTTATTTTTTGTGAATCTTTTAAATTTAAACGAACATTTGAATTAATATTTAAAGGTTTTATTAAACCTGAAAATTTACTTCCAATTGACATCATTTTGAATTTTTGATAAGTTTTTTTTAACTATTAGTACTTTACTATTGCTTATAAGTTTGAATTAATGTTTATTTTAATTTTTTAATTCCCTTTATTTATAAGTTAATGTTATTTTTATCAGTAAATACAATGTATAAGGATTTGTTAAAAATAAATTTTAAAAATTAAAAAAAAAAAAAAAATCTATTAATATAAATAAAAGTCACATGATAATCAAAAATATTATTATTAAAGATATTATTATTATTAAAGATATTATTACTATTATTAAAGATATTATATTATTATTATTATTAAAGTAGTTTTGAGAAAATGGAAACTATTTGTAATAAATTGTGTAACGTTTCAAACGATTTTTCTTTTGAATGGCTTAATTAACTATATTTTTTGTTATAGCCATAATTTAAATTTTAAATATTATGCTTTTATTTTTTTTATTTTATTTTATACAATTTGTATTTTATATTTAAATTTGTTGAAATATAAAGTTTATTTTAGTTAATTATTTTATTTAATAATTTATTTTATAATATTTTATAATTTATGTTACACACTTAGAATATTTATGTATATTACATACTAGAATATGTACCAAATAATGTATTAGAATAATGTACTGCATTATAACATGTAATTATTAAAATATTTTGAAATAGAAGATAAAGAACAAAATAAAAATAAAATATCTACCTGGACACTCGATTCAGGAGCGTCATACAATATGACGTATGACATTAAATCTCTTACCAATGTCGAATAACATGAGGAGGTATTAACTTATGCTGATGGGAGGCCGTATCGTATCTAAATATAAGGGAACTTATATTGGATACATCAATGATAATAAAATAATTTTAAAAGATGTCTTATATATTCCATCTTTTAAACGCAACCTATTGTCCATTTATTCCTTATGTAAAGATAATTATAAAATTATGTTTTATAATTATGAAAATAAGAATAAAGTTAAAATTTACAATAAAAAAGGCAATAGGATATATACCTCCACAGCAATTGAATCTACTAAAACTTATAAAATCTATTTCCTTAAAGAAAAATTAAATGTAAATTCTCTCCCTACATCATTCAGTATTGAAGAAACTGATGATGACAAAATATTAAAACTTTGGCACCGTCGTATGGGGCATTTTAATATTGCTATTATTAAAGACCATTTACCAAATATTAACTTAAAGGACAAATGCATGATATGTGTTGAATCCAAAATTAAAAACTTCCCCTATTACTTGTCTAAAAATAAAACTACTGAACCTTTTGAAATGGTTCATATGGACACCGTTTTAAACTCTGACAAATCCATATATGGAAATAAATATTTTTTCACTATTATGGATGATTATACTTGTTTCGGATGGACTTTCTTTCTAAAATCTAAGGCTGAGGTTTTCCCTACTTTCCTTAAATGGTATAACAAAGTTAAAAATATTTTTAATAAAAACATAAAGTATCTTAAAACTGATAACGGAACTGAATACTCATATTCTCTTTTTGACAATTTTTGTGACCAAAACGGGAACGTTCATTTATATTCTATTCCTTACAACCCACAGCAAAATGGTAAAGCAGAACGATTCCAACAAACCCTTATTCATTGTGCGAGAGCACTTCTAAATGACTCAAAACTACATTATTCATTCTGGGAAGATGCTGTATCTACAGCTAACTACATTCACAACCGACTCCCTCATAAAGGAATAGATAATAAAATTCCTTATGAAGTTCTGTTTAATAAAAAAGTCGACTTTAACAAATTCAAAGTGTTCGGTTGTCAAGTCTTCTTCTATGTCCCCAAACACCTCCGTAAGAAGTTTGAAAACTCCTCCTCTCCTGGAATCTTTATTGGATATGATAGAAACACCACCGCCTACAGAATATACGATACTCAACATAATAAAATTATTTTATCTCGTGCTGTTGAATTCTTCGAAGACATGCCTGTAAAGTCCATTTGTCCGTCCTCTCCTCCTGATATTATCGATTTTCCCCCTTATTATGAAAACGGAGGGAGCGATAGTAATACTGACAAGAACACTAAAGTTAGTTTTCAAAATAATGAAAATGATAATAACAGTATTGGCGAAAATAATAACGTAAACTTCAATAGTAATAATTCGGACAGAAATAACACTAATAGTAATACTAATACTACCAATACTGATAATAATATACAAATAAAGCCCACTTTAGTAGTTCCTTCAAATGATAAAAATTTAAATAATTTATCTCACACAAACCAATTAAATAATGTCTATCAAAATTATAATATTTATGATTCAAATAAATTTTTCAATAATTATTACCAAGAATCAAAAAAACTTTTTAATTTAAATAATTTATATAGTTATTACAACCCTTTTAACTATTACAATAATTTTAATTTTCCTCTTAACTATTACAATCCTAACGTTTATAATCCGCACATTTGGCAAAATCCAAATTTACAAAATTTACAAGATTTTCAAAACTATAATAATAATACTGTAAAAAGTTTGGAAGAAACAGAGAAGAAAACCATTTTATGCAATTGAAAACAGTACCACACAACCACTACAACTTGTACACTCCGATGTAGTTGGTAAATTAAAAACATCTTATAACGATTTTAATTACTACATAACTTTTATGGATGACTATAGTAGAAAATGCTGGATTTACCTTTTAAAAAATAAATCTGATGTTTATAACGCATTTATTAAATTTCACAAATTAATGAATAATACTACTGAATTTACAATTAATTCTTTAAAAACCGACAACGGAACCGAATACACAAATGAAAATTTCAACAAGTATCTTTCCGAAAATGGTATGAAATTAATTCATTCAACTCCTGGCTACCCACAACAAAATGGTCGTTCAGAACGAATTAATCAAATTCTTAATAATTGTGCAACCACGCTACTTAATTCTGCCAAATTACCTCTTAATTTTTGGGATTCTGCTATTCTATGCGCATGTCGTTTATATAACCTTAATCCTCATCAAGGTAATAATTCAAAAATCCCAGATGAAGTTTTCTTCAACAAACCTATTGATATTTCACACTTACGTGTTTTTGGTTGCAGAGTATATTTCTATAATAACTATAAAAAGAATAAATTTGAAAATAATTCTAAACCTGGAATTTTCCTTGGTTATGCTTCGGACTCTACTGGTTATCGTATTTTAGATTTATCTTCTAACTGTATTGTATCAGCTAGAGACGTTTATTTCTTGGAAAATATTCCTGGAACTATTAATACTATCTTTCTATCAGAAGAATATATTAATTCTATTTTTCCTTCGAATTATTCAATTGAGGGGGAAAAAGGCAGTTATGATCAATTAAATAATTCAAATAATTCAAATAATTCAAATAATAACAACCAAGAAATTATTAATGGCAATAATAAAATTATATTAAATAATAACAACAATAACATTAATAACAATATTAATAATAACATGAATTTGAATAAAAAACATGAAAACTTAAACACAAATCAAAACTCTGATATATTAATTGATAAAAATTCAAACAACAATTTAAATAATTCTAATAATAATGATATGGCTATAAATATTCAAGATAATAACAAAAATAATTTAGAAAATAATGAAATGGAAAATACCGATACTCATAAAAATAATAACAAAAGAAAATTCATTGATTTAAATGAAAAAGAAAATACAAATGATAATGAACAATTAACAATAAAGAAAAACAAAGTATTATTAATTAAAACAGTTAATCCTAAGAGTTATGATGAAGCAATAAATTCTAACGATTCAAATAAATGGAAAGATGCAATTAAAAAAGAAATCAATAATATGTATGAACAAAAAGTAATGAGAATAGTTAATAATATTCCTAAAGATACTACTTTAATTGATACTAGATGGGTATTTACTACTAAAGATAATGGCGTTAAAAAAGCAAGATTAGTTGCTCGTGGATTCAAACAAAGAAAAGGTGGTAACTATACATCAACATATTCACCAACAATTAAAGCAGATAGTTTAAGAATTACAATTGCCATTGCATCACAATACAAATGGAACTTAAGACAAATAGATATAAAGGCAGCTTATTTAAATGCCAAATTAGAAGAAGAAATATACGTGGACATACCAGAAGGAGATAAAAATTATAATTCTGGAAAATATTGGATATTAAATAAGGCTCTATATGGTTTGAAACAAGCCGGAAGACAATGGTATAAAGAAATATCAAGTTATTTAAAAAATATTGGTTTAAAACAATTGAATATTGATCAATGTTTATTTACAAAATATCACAATGGAAATTTATGTGCTATATTATGTCTTTATGTTGATGATATCTTACTTACTGGAGAAGATAAAGAAATTAAATATATAAGCAATAAATTAAAAGAAAAATATAAAATTTCAAAAGACACGGAAGCTAACAAAATTATAGGAATAAATATTTTTAAAACTGAAGAAGGATATAAAATTAATCAACAAGACTACATTGAAAAATTAATTAAGAATTACAAGATGAATAAGACAAAACCAATTAACAACCCATGTAGAAAAATTACTTTAGAAGAAAGAGAAAATTCAACACCAGTAAACGTAACAGAATATAAATCTATTATTGGTGCATTATTATTTGTTTCAACAAAAACAAGACCAGATATCTCATTTGCAGTTAATCAAGCTGCAAGACACGCCGAAAACCCAACAGAAGTTGATCTAAAATCAGCATTGATGACCTTAAGATATTTAAAATCTACTAAAGAAAAATCTATTTATTACTATGGAAGTAAAAATTTAATTGCCTACTCAGACGCTGATTTCGCTAGCGATGAAGAAACAAGAAAATCTACCAGTGGATACATTTTCTTATTTGGAAAAAGTCCAATTTCATGGAAATCTGAAACTCAGAAGAACATCACATTATCAACCACTGAAGCAGAATATGTTGCATTAACTGAATGCGCAAAACAAGGAATGAAATTAAAGAAATTACTAAAAGAAATATTCAATAAAGAAATTAATTTAAAAATTAAAGTTGATAATAAATCTTGTAAAAGTATCGCTGAAAATGAAAATACAAAAGGTAGATGTAAACACATGGACATTGATTACAAATACATTCAAGAAAAAATAAACAGAAAAGAAATGAATTTAGAACATATATCCTCCGATACTATGTTAGCTGATCCTTTAACTAAAGTGATATCTGGACCAAAAATGAAATGTTTTACTGATTTTATTTTCAATTAAAAAAAAAAATTTATTATTAAAAATTTACTATAAAAAAAAAAAAAAAAAGAAAAAATTTTATTATAAAAAATTTAATATAAAAAAAAAAAAAAATTTTTTATTAAAACTTTATTTTTTATATTATTACCAAATGCATAATGTAGGGGGAATGTTAAGTATTAGCTACATTATAATTATACATTATACATTATAATATTAATACGCCACAATTAACCACATTATGAATACATTAGTTATTAGATAGTTATTAAATAGTTATTATAAATCTTATTTATTATATTTTGTTAAACTGTAATATTCTTTATTATGTAATATTCATATAATTAAATATAAATAAATAAAAGCCATATTAACTAAAATAATCATAATTGAGATTGTTAGATTTCAGTTACATTCTTAACAATTATAATATTAATATAGTTATAAATTATTAATAAGAAAAATTAATATAATTATTACTTGATTTTTATGTTACCATAAAAGGATAAAGATATTAAGTACTCTATTATGCCTGAAAAATCAAAATCATATTTTATCTAACGTATGATTTTATGCTTTATTCAGATTAAAAAATACTATTGATTATTTATTATTATTTTTTTTATTTTTTAACATGAAATATTAAATTTAATCAATATAGGTCATTTTATTTTACTTATTTGTTTTTTAAATATTTATTTTATTTTTATTTAATGTATACTCATTTTTTTATTTATTTTAACAAAAAAAAAAAAAAAAATTGTAAAAAAATTTATGGAATATAATTTTTTTTTTTTTTTAAAGATAACATTAATAAAACAATATTAAATTTTTAATTTATAATTATTTTTTTAAAAAAAAAGGTGATTTTTATTTACTATAAATATATTAAAATTATTAATCCAAAAATTTTGTAATAAATTAAATATATTTATAAATAGATTAGTATTATTAATTATAATAAAAAAAATATTTTTTCAAATTATAAATACTTTTAAATTTCAGTATATTTAAAATTTAATTTTATGTTTATTTTAATAAATAATACTTAATTTATAAAGATTTTTTATAATAAAAAATTGACAAAAAAAAAATAATAAATAATAATAATTTTTAAAAATTAAATTAAGAAAAAAGAAAAAAATGGTGTCATTTAGATGTAAAATATTTAAATTTTTAATTAGAAAATACTTTAATATTAATCCAATTTTAAATCAAAATTTAGTTGAAAAAATTAGAAGTATGAATCCAAAAGCATATAAAGATATTAAGGTTAAAGGTTATTCGTTCACAAGAAAAGTATCAGATAAAAATACAAAATATATGGTCATAAAAAAGGATAGTAATAAACCTGTAAAAAGAATTATTTATTATCTTCATGGAGGTGCATACATTGGAAAATTAAATAATAGTTATGAAAGTTTTACATATCCATTTTGTGATATTAAAAATGATATTGAAGTAGTTTTATTAGATTATGATACTGCTCCAGAGTTTAAATATCCTACTCAATTAAATCAAGCTATTGAAATTTGGGATATAATAACTCAAACCTGCAAACCAGAAGATATAATAGTTGGTGGAGATTCTTCTGGTGGTAATTTAGCATTAGCATTAATTCATAAGCTTAAAAAAGAGAGAAATATTGCACCTAGAGCAGGTATCTTTTTATCTCCTTGGACAGATATGGAAGGTCAAGGAGATAGTTATTTTAAAAATTATCAGAAAGATGTTCAAATTGGTGAAACTAACAGTCCTTTAACCAAAGAAAAATATGAAATAATAAGGGAATCTGAAATATTCTGTTTTATTGGTGACGCTGATAGAAGAGATCCATATGTTTCACCAATCTATGGAGATTTTTCGACTTTTCCAAAATCTCTTTTTATTGCTACTGATAATGAAGTATTACTTGATGATACATTAGCAATTGTTGATAAAATTAAAGAGAATAGTAATAATAATGTAGAATTAATTGTTAAAGAAGGAATGTTTCATGTTTATCCAATTTTTACTTTTCTTCCTGAAAGCAAAGAAGCACATAAAAGAATTATAAATTTTATAAGAGAATGTTATAATTAAAGTTATAATAAAAAAAGAATAGATAAAACAATAAATAATAATTAATTAATGGAATATATTTGAAATAGATTATATATAAAACTAAAAAAATACAAATTAATAATAGTTGATAATCTTAAATAAAATATAAATGATATTATAATATTAATTATATTTATATATTTAAATGCTATCAATTAATTTACAATATAAATTGTTAATATGAAAGTTCAAAATTCAGAGAAACAAATTTACAATAAAAAATATTTATTTTTTATAAAAAAATTAATATTATGAATTAAATATTTCTTATTTTGCATTTACTAATGATTTTATATATAATAAAAATTGTATACATTAAAATTATTATTACAAAATTTTGTAAATTTTAAATAATTATTAATAAATTAATACGTTATTTATAAAAAATATTTATTAGGGAAAACTAAAAATGTATTAATATTAATATAATTATTATATTTATTAATAAATACCTTTTTTTTAAAGAGATGAATTATTTATTAAAATTATTTACTAACATATATACAATTCTTTAATTTTTAAATAAATAAATAAATAAATAAATAAACAAACAAACAAATAAATAAATAAATAGATAAATAAATAAATAAATAAATAAATAAATATGGAATTTATTTTTATATATTTTTATAGTACTTCTATAATTCTATTTAAATTTGAAAATTTGAATAGAATTTTAATAATTTGAATTTGTTTAAAGTAATTTAATTTATAATCTTAATATGCTTAAAAATTGGATTAAGAAAAAATAATAAGAATTTTAAGCATCCTAGTAAATTTATTATATATTAAATTGGCGTCTTTTAATTTCAAAAAAAAAAAAAAATTTTGTTAAAAATTTTTTAATTTATAATCTTAATATGCTTAAAAATGGAATTAGGAGAATTATATATATGATAATGAAAATTTTAAGCATCCTAGTAAATTTATTATATATTAAATCGGCATCTTTTAATTTCAAAAAGAAAAAAAAAAAATTAATAAAAAATATTTAGTAAAAGAAATCAAATAATAACAACAACAACAACAAAAAAAAAAAAAAAAAAAAAAAAAAAACTAAGAAAAAATAAAATATCCAATATTAGGAGTGGTTTAAATTTTAATAAATTAAAAGTATAAATTAATGGAATAAAAGAATAACTAATTATTCAAAGAAAAAAAAAAAAAAAAAAAAAAAAAAAACTTAATTTCAAAGTTTTATAAGTATTATAAATTCTTATAATTTAAATAATGATAAAAAATTAAGATTTATTATTCAATTATATATTATGATGAATAATTAACATATTTTTTTTTTAAAGTTTTATTATGTATTAATTATTATTTAATACAGTGAATAATTTATCTTAATTATTTAAATTTTAAGTATTTAAATTACTTTGTATAATAATTATAATTAATAAACTATTTTAAATATTTTAAATTAACCAATTAACATGATTACTTTTTAAACCATCCATATAATTTACTACTTTTAAAACATGCTTAACTAACTTAGAAAAATGGATTTATCAATGAATGTTTCCAATGTTCAATTAATGGATTTTATTATCTATTTTTTTTTTTTTTTTTTACTTTATATAATTTAATAATTATTCATACTTATTAATTTTAAATAATAATATCTTTAAAAAATAATATAAAAATTATCATTTATTTTTCCTCAATATAATTATTATCATTATCATTATTATATATTATATAGTTCATTATCATTTTTTTTAGATTAATAGATTTATACTAAAAAAAAATTTTTTTTTATATTCTTTTTATCTTTTTTTATTTTCTTTCTTTTTATATTAACTAAAAGGTATATAGACAAATTTATTTATATAATAATAATAATAATAATAATAATAATAATAATAATAATAATAATAATAATAATAATAATAATAATAATAATAATAATAATAATAATAATAATAATAATAATAATAATAATATAAAGAAAAAGAAAAATGGTTTCAATTAGAGCTAGACTTTTCAAATTATATTTAAGAAAAAAATTTAATTTGAATCCATTGGTCACTAAAGATTTAGTTCAGACTTTTCGAAATGCAAATGAAAAATTTTTAAAAGATGTTATTAAAGAGGGATATAGTATCATTAGAAAAGAAACGGAAAAAAAAGTTAAATACGTTATCATCAAAAAAGATTCAAATAAACCTTCCAAAAAAATCATTTATTATCTTCATGGAGGAGCTTATCTTATTCGTTTAACGAATATGTATCAAACATTTTCATATCCACTTTGCGATATTAGGGATGATATTGAAGTAGTTTTATTAGATTATGATCCTGCACCAGAACAAAAGTATCCATCGCAATTGAATCAAGCAATGGAAATTTGGAATGAAATAACTAAGGAGCATAAACCTGAAGATATAATTATTGGCGGAGATTCCTCTGGTGGAAATTTAGGACTTGCCTTAATACATAAATTAAAAAATGAACAAAATGTATCCCCAAAAGCTTGCTTCTTTTTATCACCATGGACTGATATGACATGTTCCGGTGAAAGTTATTATACCAACTATCAAAAGGATATACAAAGTGGAGAAGCTAATGAACCATTAACTAAAGAAAAAGAAAATATAATTCAACATTCCGATTTATTTTGCTTTACAGGAGATGCAGATCGTAAAGATCCTTATATATCCCCATTATTTGGTGATTTTACGACTTTCCCAAGATCATTATTTTTTGTTGGAAGTGAAGAAATGTTACTTGATGATACCTTAAAGATAGTTGAAAAAATAAAAGAAAAGGGAAATGAAGTTGAGTTAGTTAATAAAGAAGGAATGTTTCATATCTATCCAATGTATATAAGCTATCTTCCTGAAAGTAGAGAAGCCTATGAAAAAATTAAAGAATTTATTGCTGATAGTTTCAAATAAAAAATTTTTAAAATAAATAACCTATTGTAGTTTTAATATTTCGCTTTTCGTTTTTATTTAAATTAAAAAATTATAATTTTCTT
The DNA here is from genome assembly GCA_016946835.1 of Neocallimastix lanati (nom. inval.). Taxonomy (NCBI): domain Eukaryota; kingdom Fungi; phylum Neocallimastigomycota; class Neocallimastigomycetes; order Neocallimastigales; family Neocallimastigaceae; genus Neocallimastix; species Neocallimastix lanati (nom. inval.). The sequence goes on from JACVTC010000026.1 coordinate 1,217,155, forward strand.
TTTTTGTATTTTACTTCTTTTTTTTTTTTTTTTTTTTTTTTTTTTGATTATTTTATTTTTTTTAAAAAAAAAAAAAATTATAATATATAAATTAAAATAATAAATGGATATTCTTAGTATATGAAGAAATCTTTTTTTTTTATTTTATTTTATTATTTTCAATTCTATTTTATTCTATTCGTTTTTATTTCTCAAATAAATATAAATAAATCAATATTAAATAAGTAAACAAATGAATAAATAAAACATTTTACTTAAAATGAAATAAAATAAAATAAATAATAATAACATATATAAAAATAATTATGATATATTTATTAAAAAAATACAAATATATGAATTTTTTTTTTTTATATTAATATTAAAAAACTACATTATGAGTCTTGAGGACGAAATGACCTCTAACTCTTTCCCATTCACCGATGATAACACTATGAGGAAAAAAAAAAAATTAGCATACGAATCTGCGTCAGTATTTCTTCTTTTGCCTTATCTTTTCGACGTGGACGCTTTTGACAACGGTAGGACTACCAGTATACAAAATTGATCATAGTATTTTAGAATAATTACCAGAAATGATTTGGCCATTAAACAAAAATATCTTATTCCTTTTTATAATTTAAATTAATAACATCTATGTCTCTTCCACCAAGAAGGATGTTATATGTACTTGGTATCAAGTCACATATATATTTCCACACACATTATTCAATCAATACTATTTCCATTATTAACAACATTATTGTTATTTATTTATTTTTTTTTTTTTTTTTAGACTAGGAAGAGAATACACTTCCAGTTCTTTATTAAATAGATTAAAATATTTTTATGTATTACATTTAATTATAAAAAAATACATTATATAATTAAAAGATAAAGAAAAAATAAAATAAAATGTATGTAAAAGATTAAGTAAAATAAAAAATAATAAAAAGTTAAGAAATAACAAATTGTAATTAATCAAAGAAAATTTAATGTAATAAAAAGTAAAAATAAGTTCAAGAGTTAAAAAAAATTCGGTGTGATGTATACTACGTGGAGTAACATGATCACCAGTTAAATCTAAAATAATAAAACAAAGAAGTGTCATCTTTAAAATAGATAGCGTGGTATCCACTAAACTCTTCCCTGAACCACAAGAAAGATCATCAAAAGTTGAATTACTTACTATAGGTTTTATGTTCGGAACTGTGCTGTTAGTTAATGTGTATTGATGAGAATTAACAGGACTTCTAACTGCACTATTCCTTTGTCATATCGGTAGGACGTCGGCACTCTTGGTAATGAAAATGTTTTTGCTAAACCTCTCAAAAAGTAACTCAAGAGAGCTACTAATGATCGGTATTGTATTAGCAAGATATTCCGCAAGCCCCACAATATACGGAACAGTAGAACCCCGTGAACTTTTTAGGAGTTGCTCATTTAAATATCTCTATTCCCCAGTATCGAATAGTAGCTCATCTAAAGCTGAAATTCCCCCAAGAAGGAATGTATAAATATACCTATTTATGAAATTTTCATATTCTAAAATATTAGAATAAGAAGGAAGTAAGGAAAGATTCCTTACTTTATTGGCAAATATAATGAATAAATCATCGATAAAATCTGAAGATTTACATCGACATAAAGAAAAGGTAGAGCATTCAAATATCCAATGGATAAAAGATTGTTCACCTTTTCCACAACAAGTGCAGAATTTAGGAGAGTCTTCAGAAACTCTACCACTTCTTATTGCAATAGTTGTATTATATTTGTAACCAGCTCTTAATCTTAAGATCCAGTTAAAACCTAAACTTAAATGAGGGTATTCAAGGCTGAGCTTGAATAAATTTCTAGTATTTATAAATTTGAAGTTATCATAATACATACCTTTAATCCCTTGGAATTTATCAACATCAGACCAATATGATTCAATAACATCTTTGAATTTAGTGATATTCTTTTTCTTAATTTTCTTGAAGAGCACCAGTGATTTTTTCGACCAAGAATAACGTGGCATAGAAGGAATATGGTTTATGAAATTTTTAATAATACATTTAGAATTTCTCCATTTACAAAAGCATTTTATTTGAAAAGAAACACAAAAGCCAGCAATTGGAAATACTTGAAGATCACGAAATAAGGCATAAACACTAACCGTTGAGTTCCTTTTAATATAATTTTTAAATTTTTTCTTCTTTTCAATGTTAAGATAATTTTCCTTGTTCTAGGAGTCAGAATCAATACCCATAACAATGCTGTGTTAATTAAAGATTGTACATTCTTAGAATTGTTTTTGTTTGAACCTAAAAGTGGAGCAAAATATAATGCTTTGCTAATAATATATGATTGAATAATAGATCTTTTAAAAATTAATGGAACTTTATTATTGGATAAAAAACTCGAGAAAGAAAATAAGGATTTTCTAACTTTAGTATTCATATAAGTGATAATAGGTTCAAGGGAAAGATCATTACTGAAGGGGATACCTAAGTAAATATACACAGATGCTTTAGGGATAGAATACATACCAAGGTGAAATGTAGGTTCTTCATAACCAGGATATGAAACAAAATTTAAGGGTTCAATAGCCATTGTAGCACATTTATTAATACCAAAAGACATTTCATTTTTATTAGCCCAACAAAAAACATGACGGAGTAGAGCCTTCATTTTTTTTTCACTAGGCGCTATGAGAACAATATCCTCAGCAAAAAGACCACCACAACATTTTTTATTACCAATACTAACACCAAATTTATCACAATTGTTTAAAATATCATTAATGAATAAATTAAACAAAATAGTAATACCACTACCAGTAAGATTAGCAACAGTCAGGGAAATTTTTGATAATATACTTCTTAAGTTTATCGAGGGGCATATTAAAGTCACCTAAAAGAACAGAAGGTGAATTTTCCTTATTATGCCTACTTAATCATTTTTCCATTTCAGAGAAAGCATATAAACGAGCTTCAGGCCATCTAGATTGAGGGAAGTATATATTGCCAATAGAACATTTTTGATTCCAAAATAACTTCAGACTAACTGATATAATGTAATTGTAGTTGGCATTTTCAGCAGTACATGAACAAGAATTATGAACACCGATATATAAACCTCTCATTCCAGGGATTTTGGAATTAGCACGAAGGAAAACAGACTCGTAACCAAAAATAGAAGGAGAGTTCCCTTTAGAGAGAAACTTACTATTACCAGTTTCCTGAAGGCATATACATACAGGTTTAAATACTAAATTTAAATAAATAACACCATCTTTTTTTTCAGAATTCCAACCATTTATATTCTAGCTAGAGCATAAATTGAAGAAAGAAGAGCTAGAATAAAGATGACAAAAATAAAAATCTCTGAGAATACCAAAAAAGGATTTAATTTTTCTCTTGATTTTTTTAATTTGTTTAACTTTATTATAATTGGATTTGCGGTCATTAGAATTTGAATAACCTTTACATTCTTTATAGTTAATTTTAACAGAGGAATGAAAACCATCATTTAACAAATCATAGAATTGTTTAAAGGAATTACTATTGAGAGTATTTACTTTAATAATAAAATAAAAACCATATAATGGTGAAAATTTTCTAACTATTGAAAAGATGATATTAAAAAAAGAACTAGATAAATTACTGATACAATTGTAAAGTTTTTTACTAACCAATTTTTGAGTTTATGAATGAATATCATATAGATTTTGTTGAATATACATCAGTAATGGCGGATGCCACGGTGAAAGTTTGAATTATACGAAGTCGAGTTCATTGTACACGATTGTTGTAAGATAATCAAAATAATAATACTGTAGAATTTAACGTTTAAATTTGTGATAATTATAACTAAATAATAAGTTGAGTGATAAGATAATTATAGCTAAGTTTGTTCTTAATATTTTTTTTTATTTGTAATAATATCATTGAAGATTGAGTATTGTTGAAAATAATAGATCAAAATTTGTAGTAGGATTAATGTATTAAGCTGGAAATATTTTAAAATAAGAACTCATATAAAGTAAAAGAATAAAGATTATAAAATTATTAACATAATAATCAGTAAAGTAGAAGAAAGGAAAGATAAGCACTCGATTCATTCATAAGGAGAGGAAAAAAAGTAAAAGAATAAAAAAAAGAAAAAAAAGAAAAATGAAGGATAAAGGAACAGATAGAAATAGAATGAAAAGAAAAGGGAAAAAAAAGTTATACTTAATCTGGCTCAGACAAGACGCTAAATATATATATATATATATATAAGGTAAAAAAAAAAAAAAAAAGAAACAAATATAAAGCATATATAAAATTATTAAATATAAAAGTATATATAAATATATATATAAAAATATATAAAAAATAATAATAAACAAAAAAGAAATAAAAAAGTTAGTAAAGAAAAATAAAAATAAAATAATTCCAAGATCCTTCATGATTAAAAAATCTAAAAAAAAAAAAAAAAAAAAAAAAAAAAACTTGATTAAAACAGAAATAAAAATGAAATGAAATCGGTATACTAAATTTCTAAACTTCTACAGACCGATTATTAATATTAATATTCTATGTAAAATATCATTTCCTGTACCAAGAGAAGTGTTGATAGTAATACCCCCTCAAGGGAAACACTATTACTATTATTACTATTATTATTATTATTGTTAATAGAATAGGAAATTTATAACATGTGATTTATACATTAGTATAGATTTATGTATTCATGTATAAAAAAATAATCTATGAAATAAATTTATGTAATGATGACTCTTTTAAAAATAAATAAAATATAAAATAAAATAAATAAAATAAATAAATTATATTAAACTTTATTATCTCTCGAGTTTCTACCGGAGAAGTCGGTTGATAATTATTATTATTATTATTATTATTATTATTATTATTATTATTATTATTATTATTATTATTATACACTTCGTTACTACTATATCAGAATCAGTACTTGATACTACATTATTTATACCTGTGACAACAGCGTTGACATTATTATCTTGATGTTGGAAAATATTTGGTAATTACAAAAAAAATTTCGAAAAGAATTTCAAATATAACAGAATAGAATATAACAGAATAGAATAAATTTTTAAGACTTTCATTAAATTTATTATATTATATATATAATATAATAATAAAATAAAATAAAATAAAATAAAAAATAAAATAAAATAAAATTAAATAAAAAAAAAATTGAACATATTATTTTTAGGAAGTTTGTATTAATCATTCTATTTTATTTATTACTTTGCATTTAATTTTTTTATTCTAAAAATATATATATATAATACTTTAATATTTTTATTCATTGATTGATTGATTGATTTTTGTATTTATATATTATATATATTAAAAATTTTTTATTTCTTTAAAATATTGTTCTATAAAATATTTTATAAACTGTATTATATAAAAATTAGAAATGAAAATAACAGATTAAATTAATAAAACAAAATTTCTATTGAAATAATTTTTAATAAAATAGAATAATTAATATTTAATATTTTATATAAATATATTGAATATATTATATCTATATAAAAAAAAAAAAAAAGTTTTTGATATAGATTATTTAAATTATTTAATAATAGATATTATAAAAAAATTTTTTTAAGTTTTTTTTTTGTCTTTTTTTTTAAAAAAAAAAAAATTTATAAAAAAAAGAAAGCATAAAAAAAATATATAATTTTTTTTGTATAAATAATTGAATGTTAGTAAGCAATTCTAAGCATAAACCATATACATTTGAGATAAAATTTAATGTTTATGATTTTTTAAATATATATAGATATATAATTATTTTTTTTTTTTTTTAATATTTTATTATTATTATTATTATTTATTTTTATTTATTTTTCAATTGTATGTGTTAATATAAATATTTTAAAAATATATAAGGGAAAAGAAGATAGGAAAAAAAGGCTTTTTTTTATAGTTTCTTTTTTTTCTAATTTAATTTTTTTGTTTTCTTGTTTTCTTATTTTTTATATTCTTTCCCTTTGTTTATTATGTTGAATTATTCAACTTTTTTTTTTAATTATTTGTTTAAATGTGTTTTAATTAACAATTTCCATTTAATTATTTTTTATTTTTTAATTTTGTTTTCGTTTTATTGGTATTTGTTATTTTACTTTTGTTTTTTAATTTATTTTATTTACCTGCTTTCTTCTTTTTTTATTTTATTTTTAATTATTTTTTGATTTGACTTTATTTATTTATTTTGGCTTTGTTGTTTGTTTGCTAATTTGTTAATTTATTTTATTCGCTTGCTTATTTGTTTGAATTTTGAATTTTGAATTTTGAATTTTGATTTTTGATTTTTGATTTTTGATTTTTGATTTTTGATTTTTGATTTTTGAATTTTGATTTTTGATTTTTTGAATTTTGATTTGTAATTATTTAATTTTAATTTTAATTTTAATTTTAATTTTAATTTTAATTTTTTTTTTTTTTTTTTTTTTTTTTTTTTTTTTTTGCTTTTCAATAATTTCCATTAATCATTTTATTATTATAAAAAGATCATACGATTATTTGAATAAGTAAGGTTTCATTTTTAAATATTTTTAAACCTAAAAATTATTTATTCAAAACTATATTACATCTTTAGAAAAAAATTTTTTTTTTCTTGGGGTTTCGTTTCTTAAATATTAATAAATATTTTTTTTTCTTCATATAATAATAACGATTAATATTTGGAACTTTGAGAGTTGATGTCGATTGAATTGTTTTAGTCCAAAAAAAAATATATATATATATACATATATTTTTTTTTACTTGTTTATTACTCTTTTTCCTTTGATATTGATATTATATTAATTATTTTTCTTTATAATCCTTTCTAAAAGTTCACTAAAAACAAACACTATTAATAACTTTTTCTATTTAAAATAAAAAGATTAATTGCTTTTTTTTTTTTGGCAATAATCATCAATAAAGTAAGATGATGTAAAAAAAATACTTTTTAAAAAAAAATTTTTTTAACTAAAATAATTTATTATAAACTTATTGTTTAATTTTAAAAAAAAAAATTCTTTTTTTTTTTTTTAAAAAAAACAAAATAAAATAAAAATATTTATTGGATATTGGATATATAAAATTTATTTATATACTTTTTTACTTCAATATCTTAAAAATAAAATTGCATAATACAAAGTATTTATTATATTACACATTTATTTTTATTTTTATTCTTTTTTTTCATTATTATCCAAATACTGTTTTTATTTTATTTTCTATATATATTTATATTAAAATAAAAAGAAAAAGAATTTTTCTTATAAATATTATTTTAAAAAAAAATTTTTTTATAATAGATTTGATTTCTTTTACAATTTTTTTTCATCTTACTCTATATCATATTTATTTTAAAAAAAAATTGTAATTTATAAAAAAATTTTTTTAATTAAAAACATCAAAAAAAAGGATAATTATAAAAAATAAAAATAATAGAAAAAGGATAATAAATTTAGTTTTTATCCTTTTTTCTATCTTACTTTTATTTTTTTATTATTTTTTTTTTGACAATAATTTTATAATTTTAATACTCTATAATATTTTTAAATGTATAAAATAAAAAAAATATTAGGAGATAATAAAATAATAAAAAGAAAAAAAATTTTTTTTCAAAACTTTTAAACATTAACAGTAAACGAATCATAGCAAGTTTCACTAAAACCACTATCTCTTCTACAGTGTAAATATTTAAAGATTTCTTGTTCTTTTTCATTATCGTTTTTGATTGGTGGTTGTAACTCTTCATTTATATTTAATAGTAATCTTTCCTTTACCTTTTCTTCTTTATTAGATTTTTGTTGTTTATCAACTTCCAAATTAGATGGATCTTCCGCATATAATAATAAACCAGAAGACACACCTTCACTATTAGTCAATGGATCATCACAGTCATAATTATTATAAATATCTCTTGATTTGATAGTTTTTGTATTAAGATTTTTGATGATTTTATTTTGAGTTATTTCATCCTCATTGACCTCATTATTTTCATTTGTTGGAATTTCATCAAGTCCTAATTCATCAATAGAAATAGATAATCTTTGATTTATCATATTTTCTTCTTTTTCTTTTTCTTTCTCATTATCGTTATTATTCTTTATTGAGAGAGAAGCAAATTCTTTCGTTAAATCACTAATTAATTCATTATTATTTGTATCTTCAGATTCTATCATCTCTTTTTGATCTTCACAATTCTTAATAGAACAAATACTAACTTTATCTTCATAATCATCCACTTCAATTGAACCAAAAGAAACATAGTTTAATCTCTTTTGTTCCTTCATTAACTGTTCAGTATAACTTTGATTTTCTTTTTCTCTATCCTTTTCTTCTTCTCTAGCTATTTTTTCTTTCATAATTTGTTCGGTATAACTAAGTTGTTCATTCCTAATCCCATTTTGGAAAGCATTATAATAATCATTAATACTTTCCCATGTATTACTACTTAAATAATCTGCAGCACATGAATCAATATTTGGTACTTCATCATAGGAAGAAGGCCAATCTGGTAGTGATGGAGTATCAGGTCTTTCAAAAATATCAAAATCGTATGAATTTCTATAATTATTCATTATGTCATTTCTTTCCTCATTGTTATTAGTATAATTAATACTAACCTTTGTAACATTTGCTTCTTTGTAATGGTGAAGATCATAGTCATCATATTCATCATATCCATAACCATAACCATAATTATCATTTCCATTACCATAATCAAATTCATATTCATCGTCGAAATTAGTAATATTTTGATTATCATTCATCATTGAATCAGCATTATATTTAACTACTACTACCATCTTTGATGGGTCATTATTTACCATAGAATTATCCGGCATTTCGTCCAACTTTTGATAGTAATCTTCTTCAGATGATAATGAATCATTATCATTAAAGTATTCTTCATTTGTTGGCATAACATAAACACCTTGGTAATTGTTTTCTTCAACAATATTCTGGGCTTCATCCATCATCTTATGACAATTATTTATTCTATTTTGGAAGGCCTTAGAAAGATTATCCCTAGCTTCATCTCTTCTTATAGCATAAAATTCATTTACTTTTTCTTGCCATAAACCTTGAATATGTTTTAATAAATTGTTTGAAAGAACTTGTTTCCTAATATCATCTTGAGAATTAATATCGACATCAATTTTATATTGAATTAATTCACACCAAGCAGAGAGTTCCTTGTAAACTTGGATTAAATGTTCTGGTACACCATCGGTGTAACCATTTTCTAATCTGTTAGCTAATTGTGAACTAAATTGATCCATTTTTTTTATATTAATAAAATTGTTTTTTATTTATTATTGGTTTGAAATTTTTATTTTATTTTGTTTTTATATATATATTTATTTTTATTTTTATATTTATTTTTAAATTATTTATAGAACTTTTTTTATTATATTTTTTGGTTATTGTTAATTATTATTGCTTTTACTTTTTTGGCTTTTTTTTTATTTGGTTTTTGTTTTTATATATATATATTTTTTTTAATTTAATTTTTTGATAGATTTTTGTTTTGTTTTGTTTTATTGTTTCGTTTTTTAATATTAGTTTATTTATTTTTTTTATATAAACTAAAAATGAGTTAATTATAATAAACAATTATTTTATTGCCTTTCTTAAATTTTAATTTTACTAATTATTATTTTTATTGAAAATATAAATAATAATTATATATTCGTATTTGCTATTGTTATTTACAATAATAAATGTATTTTTTTATTAATAAAAATAAAAGAATAGAAATTCAAAATAAATATTATTTTCAAAATATTTAAAAACTCTATTTTTATATATATACAATTATTCTTTATTAAATAAGCAATTTAATAGAGAATCTATTATATTAAATATAAAAAAAGATTATTTCATTCCTTATAATAATAAGAATTCTAAATTATTTAATATCGTAATTCTATATTATTATTTCTAGATTTCTTTTATAAAAATAATATTTTTATATAAATTTCTTTTTTTTTGTCTTTTTAATGATAAATATTTAATTTTTAATTTTTTAATTTAATTATTTGATTTATTTTATTTTATTTTGAATATTTTTTTTTTTTTTACTTTTTTTTTGAGTGTTTAATTTAATATTATATTAAAAAATGGAAATCAATTCTCCTCTTTTAATATGTTTAACTTTTTGCAATTTTTGTAATAGTGAATATATACTTCTAAAATATATTTATTTTGAAAATTGACAAATATTTTTTAATAATATTTGAAAAAATTTTTTTGATTTTCTTAATTTAATTGGTATATTTATAATAATAATTATCAATTTATAATATAAAGTAAAAGTATATTTCACTGGTATTAACACAAAAAGTTTTTTTTTTTTTTTTTGTTATTTATTTATTTTATTTCTATTTCTATTTTTTTTTTTTTTGCAACAAATTATAAATATTATACCAACATTTATAATTTTTTTTCTTTTTTTTTTTTTTTTTTTTAAGAAAAAACGCTTGAATAAAATCTGGAATATATAAAATATTTATATATATTTATGCGATATAAAATCTTAAAATAAAAAAAAAATAAATTATTATTTTATACAATAAAATTAATAAAAAAAATTATTTTTTTAAATAAAAAAAATAAATAAAAAAATTTCGAGGATAAACTTATAACGAAAAGGTTCAGCTTATATACGAAAAAAAATAAAATAAAATTTTAAATAAATAAAATAAAACAAAATATATGAAAAAAAAATATAGAATATGCTATTAAATATAATAAAAATTAAATTATTTATATATATATTGATAATATATTATTATAATATATTAATTTACATTAATAAATAGAAAAAAATTCTAGATGTCGACAAAAATTGTAAATGAAATATTATAAGATAAAAAAAAAGAATGAAAATAATACAAAAAACTTAATTAATACTTTAATTAATATATTATTTAAAATATATTATTTTATAAAAAAAAATATAATTTTTATGTTAAATAAAAAAAAAGGTCAATTAATAATTATTAGTTTTATTCAAATATAACATTGTATTAATATTAATATATTTAAATATTATTATTCAATTAATAATTTAAATTAATAAATTGATTTTTAAATTAAAAATATATGTTTAAAAAATTTTTTTTTAGTTTAACCTTTAAATAGAATAGAACTTTTTCCTTCTAAATAAAATGATAATTTTAAAGTTAATTAAAAATAAATTAAAATGTGAGGGTGAAATAAAAAATTTTGTTTAGAATAGAAAAATAAAAAAAAAAAATAATAATATAGAATTATAATTAACTATATAATAAAGTTAAAATAAAAATATTCTATATAAAATTTTTTTTAATATAATTAGCTATACAATAAAGTTAAAATAAAAATATTCTATATAAATTTTTTTTAATATTAATTAGTGCAATAAAAAATTTTTAATTAAATGAAAGAATTTTAATTATATTCTTTTGCTAAATTTAAACTCTAAATTTTGTTTTTGTTTGTATTTTTTAAAAAAAAATTTTTTTTTTTTGTAAATTTCTTGTTATACTAAAATTTTTTCTATACAAAAAAATATGTGTAACACAAAAAAATTTTTATTTCTATTAATTATTATATATATTTTTTATATATATCTTGATGATAAATTATAATTTATGAACTCTATATAAAAATATTATTTGTAAATAATAAATATTATAATTAATAATTTATATAGATATATAGATATATAGATAATAAAATATAAAAATCAATATAATTTATTAAATAATACTATAAGCTAATTATAATTTTTTTTTTCCTATTTGTTTATAAAACAGAAAAATTAAATAATAAAAAAATTCATAATATAACCTTCTTACCTATAAAAACTTTGATAATAAATAATAAATATTAATAAATTTTAACAAAAAAATAATTAATTATAATTAATAATATATAAATAATAAATATTAATAATATGATAAACTGATTTTTTTTGCTTTTTTTTTTTAAAGCAGAAAAATTAAATAAAAAAATATTATACCTAGTAACTTATAAAACTTGATAAAAGGTAATTATTAAATATTGATAACTTGTAATAGCTGAAATAATAAAAAATTATAATAAATAATAGTAAATGACATTTTTAATAATAAATATATATATTAATAAATATGTATTAATTATAATAATTATAAAACAGTAAAAATAAAAATATTCTTCATATTTTATAATTTTGATAGACAACAATAATAATTAAAAATTATAATATTATTAATTTTATAAAAATATAAATATTTTAATCGTTTGATTAATTAAATAATAATTTTTAATATACAAATAATATTTGATCTTCCATTCATAATAATTCATTTTTATTTTTTTGGTCATCAATCATAGGCATTTTATTATTTTCTTGTATATTATATGTATATAAAGTCATGATATGAAAATGTCATAATTAGATTATAATTAAAAAAATAACTAAATGTATTATGACACTTAAATTTTTACTTTTAAAAAAAATAAAAAAAAAATTAAAAAAAAAAATTAAAAAAAAATTAAAAAAAAATTAAAAAAAAAAAAAACTAAAAATAATACACGCAAAAAGAGAAAAAATTATGTTTAAATTTTTCTAAATAATAATAAAGTTTTTATAGAAAAAAAAAAAACCTCTATACCATCCAATTTAATATCTTCATCTTTTACATTACACTATGGCACAATTATATTTATATCATTATTAAATTCTATTTTATGATTTAATGTTACAGACCCTTAATGGATAAACGTATTAATTCCAATATAAAAAAAAAAGTAAATATTTTTATTAATATCTATAAATATATTTTTGTGGCTTTAAATACATAATAATGAATGTAAACCTATATATAATCATAATTAATAAAAAAAAGTATAAAATAGAAAAAAGAAACAAACGAAATAGTGAGATTATTACAAAAAAAAATAACAATAATAATAATAAATAAATAAAATAAAATAAAATAAATAGTATAATATCAATTATTAAAGTATATATTGAATAAAATAAAATAATAAAAAAAAAAAAAAAAAAAAAAGAGTAAATGAGATTTCTTGAAAAGTGTTAATAATATTTATTATGAGTATCAAAAGAAATTCATGATATTATTCAGATATTTTATATTTTATAAATTATTAAATAAATAAATTAAACATGAATATCAATAATAAAAAAAAATAAAAATTAAAACATTTTAAAATGTAACATTTTTAAGTTAAATATGAATTATTTATATAAATAAATTTAATTTAAATTTATATTAAATTATAATGATATTATATTAAAATGATTTTCAGTCCATCACAATATATTAAAATATATTAAACTAATATATATTATAAATTAAAAGTTGAACAAAAAAAACTTTATAATTAAAAAAAAATCTTTTTGCTATATTTATTTAATTAACTAATATTGAAATATTGTTATTAAATATATATTATATTTTATTTTTAAATAGCTAAATTATAAATATTAATTAGTGTTTTATAAATTTTATTTTATTACATTTTAATTTTATTATATATTTATATATATTATTTTAATAAATAATGAATAAATAAAAAATTTTTATTATTTAAAAGCATGAACATTACATATTAAATATTTAATATTTATATATAAAAATTATATACATATATATTATTAAAATATTATATATAGAATTTTATTACTTTTCACATTCATCTTATTACATTAATATCAATATTACATATATTAAATAGTTAAGAGGGAATATTGATTATATTTTTGATCCGAAACATTATTTTTATTATTTAATAAAAAGTAAAATAAATTTAATTATTATATTTATTATATTTGTTATATTTATATTAAAAATATATTATACACATGCATATAATATGTCTATTGATAAACAAAAATTTTAATATATTCATTTCAATATCTATATATCTATTATTAAAAACAATTATAAGAATTGATTATTTATTATAAAATTATTAATTTTTTATTATTTATTCATTATTTATTTATTATTACTTGTTATTATTTGTTATTATTTGTTATTATTTGTTATTATTATTATTATTTGTTATTATTTGTTATTATTTGTTACTATTTGTTATTATAATTTGTTATTATTTGTTATTTATTATTATATTATTTATCAATTGTTTTAAATTTGAAATGGTTAATTCCTCAATAATAAATAAAAATATATTATTATTTCAAAAAAAATTAAATAATATTAAAATATTAACTTTTTTTTTTCTTGTTTATTATCAATAAATTGATGGAGAAAACTGTCTAATAAATGTTTTTTTTTATTTATTTTTTTTTTTAAATAATAAAATATTGCTTGACCTTTTTAATATTATTTGATTTTTTTTGAAATAATAATATATTTTTATTTATTATTGAGGAATTAATCATTTCAAATTTAAAACAATTGATAAATAATATAATAATAAATAACAAATAATAACAAATAATAATAACAAATAATAACAAATAATAACAAATAATAACAAATAATAACAAATAATAATAATAATATTTTATAATATTATAACAATAAAATAAAATATATGTGGATTTAATCTATTAAAAATATAATTTAAAAAAAATATATATAAATAAATTAATAAAACAGAATAAAAAAATTTTTTTTTTCTATTTCTAAATTTAAGAAAATATTAATATTATATATATATTTATTGACTAAAACTAAATATTTTATATTTTATACAGAATATGATATATAGTAGGTTTTATATTTTATTGTTTTTTTTTTCCTTAATTATTAATTGATTACTTTTTTCTTTAATTCTATTTAATTAATAATGAAATTAATTTAATGTTTAAAAATTATTATACTTAATACTTCAAAATACTTTTATATCTATCAAAATATTTTCATACTATTAAAATTAAATGATATTAATATAATATTTTCAAATAAAAAAAAAGTATTATTATGAAGTAATAATAAATAAATAAATAAGTTACTACTTGTTACTGGTAATTCAAAAAATAATCTGTAACAACTAGAATCATTTTTATATTATATTTTACAAAGACCTTATATATTAGATTTATCTATAATAATACCAGTTAAAATTAATAAAACTTACTGGAATTTAAAACTCTAAATATTTATTATTGAATATATTATATATATATATATTTATTTAATAAATTTGTTAATTTTTATTAAAAAATGTGACTTTTATAATTCAAAGTAAAAAAAAAAAAAAATTGAAACTGAAAATAGTAATCCATAACCCTAAATCATGAAATCAATATAAAATATAAATGGTTTACTGAATAATATATATATATATATTTAATTATAATATTAATTAAATTTTATAACATTATTAATTTATCTAGAACTGTTTTGTTCAAACATATATATATTACTAAAAAATTATTATATTTATTAAAGTATTAACCTATTATTAATTACAGAAGAATAAAAAGTTGTTCCACTTTGTAAAAAATAGTTTAATATGGTTATCATATTGATATTTTATATGAATATTTAAAATATATAATAATAGGATTAATAATGCATTTAATACGAATAATATAAATAATAATAAAACAAAATATCATATGAAAAATTTTTAATTAACATTTCATTTATATCTTTATATTGCTAATTTGTATTATTTTTATCTATAATTTTTTTTTATAAAGTTCATACGAAAAAAATTTTTTTATCATAAAAATTTTTAAAAAAAATTTATTTAATAATTTTTTTTTGTTTTAATTATATATTTAATTTTATACTTCTTGTTTAAAAATATATCAATAAAGCTTTGAATGTTTTATATGATTATTGATAATCATTTTATTATAGAAATTTCTTATATTACTATATCTATTTAAACGTCTTTAAAAATAAAAAAAGTTATATATATATATTTATATATTTGTAAATTTGCGTTTAATATTTTATGATATTATCTAATTCTAGTCATTTTATTATAAATTATTGAAAATTATATTACTACTATATATATCTATATATAAGGTATTTTAATATTTATTTAATATATGTATGTATTAATTATATAGTTAGAAAATGGAAAAAAGAATTAATAATTATAAAAAAAAGAAAGTTATATTAAGTATTATTTAAATATTATTTATAATTTGATTAAGTAAATTTGATTATGCTTATTTATATTAAAAAACAAAAAAATTTCCTGTTTTAGTATAATTAAATTATTACTTTTTTTTGTGTTTATGATACATAAAAAATTTCTTTTCTTTATTATTATTAAGAATAGAATAAAGGAAGAGATAAAAGAAAAAAGAAAAAGAATTAAATATTGGAATTAAAAAAAAAAAAAAGTAATATTAAAAATCCTTTTTTCATAATAAAATAAGTAAATAATTAAAAAAACTAAGGAATTAAATAAATAAATAAATATTTAAGGAATTAATTAAAAAGATAAATAAAAGATAAACAAATAAATATTTAAATTATATTTTACATAAACCTATTCCTCCTTATTTACTATTTCAAATAATATTTTTATATTTTTTCTATTTCTCATAGAAAATAAAAAATAAAAATTTTTTGTATATAATTTCATTAAAGCATAACTAAGTCCAAAACTATTATAATTAATTAGTCTCTTCATTTTAATACTTATTTAATAACTATTAAAATTATTATTTTTTTTTAATAATTTTCAGAATTTTTTCAAATGAAAATAATACATCCATTAATTATATTTAACGAATTAGATAATTTTATTCAATTTCTGTTATTATATATTGTTTATTATTTATTTTATTTATAATGATTATACAAAATTAGGTACTTTAATAGATATTCAATGTTTTTAATTTATAAATTAATGTATTATTAATAATAATATAATATCACCATACTTTATAAATTATAAAAATATAATAGATTGATAGTATGAATTTTTTTTTTTTATGTAAATATATAATAAAAAATAGAAAAGAAAATAATAATAAATTTATATATTTAAAAAAATTTTTTTTCTGTTCCTTTTATATATTTTAATAAAAAAAAATTTTTTTTTTCTGTTCTTTTTATGTATTTTAATAAAAAAAAAAAAAAAAAAAAAAAAAAAAAAAAAAAATTTTTTTTCTGTTCCTTTTATATATTTTAATAAAAAAATTTTTTTTTTTCTGTTCTTTTTATATATTTTAATAAAAAAAAATTTTTTTTTCTGTTCTTTTTATATATTTTAATAAAAAAAATTTTTTTTTCTATTCGTTTCAAATATTTAAAATTACAATTAAATTTTGAAAAAATAAAAATTATTATTAAATAATAAAGTTTAAGCTTTTGTTTATGTTTTTTTTTCTAAAAAAAAATAAAAAAAAAATATTATAAAATCAATCATTATTTATTATAAAAAAAAAAAAATATATTTATTCAAATACAAAGAAAAAAATTTTTATTTATTATTACATACAATATATTATGAACAATATAAATTATTATATATATTTAATTTTATATTATTATTATTTATATTTTTTTCTATTTTTCTATTATTATTTTTATATATTATTTATTATTATTTATTATTATTTTTATATTATTTTTATATTCTATTTTTTTTATTTATATGATGTAATTTATATCTATAGATAAATTATGGAAAAAAAAAATTTTTTTAATTTATTAAAATTTTAATTAGTGATTTAGTGATCAAGTAAATATATTGGTTTAAAAAATATGTTAAAACCAATTATAGAAATTAAAAAAAAAAAATAAACATAAAAATAAAAACAATAACAAAAAATAATAACAAAAAATAATAACAAATAAATAAACAAACAAACAAACAAACAAACAAACAAATAAATAAATAAATAAATAAATAAATAAATAAATAAATAAATAAATAAATAAATAAATAAATAAATAAATAAATAAATAAATAAATAAATAAATAAATAAATAAATAAATAAATAAATAAATAAATAAATAAATAAACAAATAAATAAATAAAATTGATTAATTATTGTATTAATAAAAACCAAAACTTATTATTTTAGTTTTTCATTTAACTTTTAATATAATGTTTTTTTATTATTATTATTTTTTTTTTTTCAAAAAATCACATTAATAAATATAGTTTCTCTATTTTTTAAAATTTTCAATATGAAATTACCATTGGTTATAATAAAAAAAAAAAAATAATAAAATAATAAATCGGAACCTTTTTCCTTAAAATTGTATATATGGTTATATTTTACTATATTATAATGTTTTAGTTCTATTATATTTTTAAAGTGTTTTTTTATCTTTTCAATTGAGATTAAATAAAAACAAAATAAGATAAAAAAATAAAAATAATATATTTAAAATATTAGTAATAATTTACTATTTTTTATTTTTATTTTGTTTTGTATAATAATAAAATAATAATAAAATATTATTTATATTATATATATATATATTATAATAATATATATATAAAAGAAAAAAAAAGATACGTTAATACATAAATATAAAATAGCATTATTTATTGTATTTAAATTTTTAATTGTTATTATGTACTAAAATTATTACGAAATCGATTTTTCTATAATTCCTTATAATTATAATAATTATTAATAATCATAATCAAAATCATAATACATAATTTTTACAATTTAAAAATTATCTATATTTTTAGTCAATTATTTAGAAATGAAATATTCTATATAAATTTCAAATAATAATAATAATAATAATAATAATAATAATAATAATAATAATAATAATAATAATAATAATAATAATAATAATAATAATAATAATAATAATATTAATAATAATAATAATAATAATAATAATAATAATAATAATTATAATAATAGTAATAATAATAATAATAATAATAATAATAATAATAATAATTCTTTAAATATTAGTGAATAAATTAAATTATCTATTATTATTCTAATATTAATTTATAACAAAATTTATAAATTACAACTTGATTGTGAGTTAATACAATTTTAAATGCAGGGATAATAATGTAAATTATATGTAAATATATAATAAAATGTAAAGTTTATGCAAAATTATGTAAATGATAGTGAAATACAAATAAAGTAAATATGTTTAAATTTTATATAAAAATAATAAATATTTATATATAATAAATATAACGATTTATTTTGTTTTTAAAAATATATTAAGTATTATAATAATATTTAATATTTATTAATATTTAGTTTATTCAATTATTAAAATTAATAGCCAGATTTTTTCCAACAATTATAAGCTGTTTCACTTGAAGCCACAAGAAATTGAATTGATACTGGAGTTTCAAGAGCCACTGCTGCACAATCAGCTATTACAGTGGTATATGGAACAATATTTAAATGCTTCTCTTGAACCACAAGTGCCTTTGCTTCTTTTTTCATTAGTTAAAAATTTACTCAATTTGCACTTCGTATTCAATAGTATTAATATGGATATTACTGTGCGTTGTAAAAATTTAAGATATTAGAAATGAGGTATTCATTTTTTGTGGTCATCATTTATATAATAATGTGTAATAATTCTTTTTTTTTTTCTGGAGAATTTCTTCTCTTCATTGAATGGAACTTAAAAAATTTTTAAGTTTCTATATATTACACTTTCAATATTAAATTATAAATTTATATAATAAGACAGATTATAACTTTTTAAATTAAATAATAAAAAAAAAAAAAGTATTGATAATTTTTTAATGATTAAACTTTTAAGGAAAATTGTAATACAAATTCATTTTCAATTAGTAAAAATATAAAAATAAATATTACTGATAATAATAATTCTTGAAAATTTAATAAAAAGTCCTTTAATCATTAATATATTACATAATTATATTTAATATAGATTTTTTTTTTTTTCAATATTTCATAATCTAATTATACTAATACTGTTAAAAATTTATTAAAACAAGAAAATAAATTTATATAAATAAAAATGTATCATCATTGATCATTATATATTATAATTTATATACATAAATACATAAATACATAAATATTAAGATTCTTATTTTTAAAAGAAAATATAATAAAAATTAAAATCTAAATATTCTTATTTTTAAAAGAAAGCATATTAAAAATTAAAATATAAATATTCTTATTTTTAAAAGAAAACATAACAAAAATTAAAATTTAAATAAATGTATTAAGAAATGATGAAAAAAATACTTCACTGAGAATAAAAAATAAAAAAAAAAAAAAAAAAGATTTTAATAATTATAGTTTAAATAATGATACTACTGAATTTATATATATAGTTTTTTTTTTATTTAGATATTTATTATAATATTTATAAAAATAAAATATATATATATATATATAAATTTTATTATATATATAAAAAAAAATAAAATAAAATAAAATAATTATAAAAATATAATATATTGTTATTAAATTTAATATATATATATATTTTATATTTTTTCTTTGACTATAAAATGTTGATTAAAGAATAGTAGTACCTTTTAGCTTTTCTCATTTACAAATCATAGTAAATATTAATATTTACTAAAATCGTCTTATAATTTTAACGTTAATTCGAGCCAACCCCTGCAAAGATAATATAATAAGACTTTTGGCCTGATAGCTAATTAAAACCGGATATATAGTCAGTGATTTCCTTAAACCATCTAACAAGCATTCTCTACCAAGATCATTGTGGAGACAAATTGTTAATAGTAACTTAATTTATATATAAAACGATTTCATAATATTATAATTTTTCTTTATTAATATATTAAGCCTAGAATTTGTATTACTTCATGGAAATTATTATCAAAAAATACTGGATTATTATACTCCAAGCCATGTCCAACTGTAAATATACTATTATAGCACTACTTATTGTTAAATATCATAAATTTTGATTGAAAAAAAAAAAAATTAGAATTTCATTCAAGAAGCCTCGTGTTAACAAGGCATCTTCTTTACCACCAAGGATAGAAACTAGACTATAATATAATTAATTATCAAACCTAAATTCAAAATAAAATAATTTATTACCATTTATTAAATATAATCTCAAAAAAATAATTTAAAAATTTAAAGTTTATGATATAGAATTAATATATATATATATTTCATGATAAAAATAAATTTAAAAAATTTAAGAAAAAAATTATATATATATATTCCAATATGTTTTTATAATATTTTTTGATTTAAAATAGATTTATTTTATATATATATTTGTAATTTTATTTATTCTAACATTGAAAAAAAAAAATATATATATATATTTAAAAAATTCGGAAAAGGAAAAAGTATGATCAAATTTATTTTGATGAAGTTGATGAAGTTAATGGTGATTTAGATAGATTAAGTGAACTTATTGATAATAAATCTTCTGGATTAAGTGCTTTGGATATTTTTATTAATATTTTAAATAATAAAAGTTTTTACAATAAAGAAAAATATTAAAATTTTCTATAATTATTTATTTTATTTTTTTTTTATATTTTTTTTAGATTATTCGATAGTTTTTTTTTTTGGTATTAGAATAATTATACTTTATACAAAATTGAATTTTTATATTATATATATATATATATCAAAAATATGAAAAGACTATTAAATTATTTTGAATTTTTATATTATATATATATATATATCAAAAATATGAAAAGACTATTAAATTATTTTAACAAATTAAGATAAAATAATAAATAAATAATAAATAAAAATAATAAATAATAAATAATAAATTATAAATAATAAATAAATAAATAATAATAAATAAATAAATAAATAAATTAATTAATAAATAATAATAAATAAATAAATAAATTAATTAATAAATAATAAATAAATAAATAATAAATAGTAATTTTTAAAAATTTAAAATTACAATTATTTATATTATTTATTGATTGTTGGTATTATTATAAATTACTAGTAATAAATTGGTTCTAATTTTAGTAAAATTAAAAAAACTTTATTCTAATATATCAAAGAATTATTAGGTTTATATAAAAAATTAATCATTATTCTAATTTTGTTAATTATTAATACTATGATTTTGGATATATAATTATAAAAGTTATAAGTTATATATAAAAATAAAAAAAAAAAAAAAATATAAACTTTCATATCCATTTTTTTTTATCGTTAATACTAAGCTCTTGGATATATATACTAAAAATTTTTATATAGAATAAAAGTTATAATAGTAATTTAAATGAAAATATAAAAGATATAAGAATGAATAATATAAAAAAAAATTAAAAAATATAAACTTTCAAATTCAATTTTTAATTAATACGAAGTTTTTGGATTTATATACTCAAAGTTTTATATAGAAACAAAGTAATAATATAAAAATAATAATAGTAATTTAAATGAAAATATAAAAGATATAAGAATGAATAATATAAGAAAAAAAAAAAATTTTTTTTTCTTTATTAAATATTATATGTCTAATTATATTAATATTTATTATATAAATAAATATCAATATTAAGGATATAATATAGGTGAATATTAAATATTAATAATAAAATTAATAATAGAAAATTGAAGAAAAATATTCTGTAAAATGAATATTAAAATAATAATTCTTTTTTTATATATTTTTATAACTAAAGGTATACTTTATAATTTATATCAATATTTTATTATCAACAATATTTTATTTTTATTTTATAACTAATAATGATATTATTGATATTATTATTTTTTTTTTTTACTTTAAAATATTTTACTTTTTTTATAAAAAAAGTTAAATGTATTGTTGAATTAAATGCACTTGGATATAATTTTGATGGTGAAAATCAAATATATACAAAAATTATAGAAGATTTCAATCAATATTCAGCAACTAATAATCTTGGTGTAAAGATAAATATAAATCTTTTAACAAATCTAAACTCAACTATTTCTATAGCATCTTATGAATCAACAATAGAAAACTTACTTAATAAAAATAAAACTAATTATGATATTTACTTCTATGATAATATATATACACCAATAATTGGAAAATATCTGTTGAATTTAAAGGAATATATATATGATGATGAAGATTACAATTTAGATATGTTTGATCCAAAAATTATATCAGAGTCATGCATGTATAAAGATAAAATTGTTGGATTGGTAAATATTACAAATATACTTATTCACTTATAATTATATATATATATATATATTTTACTTTATTTGTATAATTATGATTAATTGTATATTTTGAAATTTTATTTTATATTTTATTATATTAATTATTTTAATATTACTTTATTTCTTTTTATTTTATATATTTTTGTTTGTTTAATCTAATTTCCTATTTCATCTATTTTATTTTATTTTATTTTTTTTTTTAAAAAAAAAAAAAAAAATATATTATTAAAACAGCCAATAACTTTAATTTATACTCTTCTATATTCAAATGTGAAATTACTGGAAAAATATGATAAAAGGGTACCAAAGACATGGGATGAATTAATAGAAACAAGTCAATATATTTTAGAAAAAGAAAGAGTATTATATAATAATACAAATTTATTAGCATATAATGGTTTATTTAATGGTTTGTTTAAAAAAAAAAAAAAAAAAAAATTTTTTCTTTTTTTTTTTTTTTTTTTTTTTTTTATATTTTAATAATATTTTAAATATATAATATATAAATAGACGGTGAAAATGCATTTAGCTCCATTTATGAATTTATTTATTCATTCAGAAAAACAGCGGATTCACCTTTTCCAGATTTAACAAGTGAAGAAGCTGTTCATGCATTAGAAATGATGAAAAAAATAAAAGAAACATTTTCATTAGGTAAAAGAATTATTATTAATATTATTAAAATATCTGTTAATTTATTATAATGAAATAATATTTAATAATTTATATTATAATAATATATTATTTTATTATATTGTGTTATAATATTTTATTTTATAGAGGACGAATTTAAATCTAATGATGGTTTCTCTATAGACAAATTAGTTGATGGAAGTGCTCTTTTTATACGATACTTGATTTTTCCAGATCCTATATTACATTTATTTCCATATAAATTATCAAGAATGCCAGGAAATGTAGAAGGTGTTTCAGGATCAATTTTAAGTGGGTTTAATGTTGGTATTATAAAATATATAAAAGATGAAAATAAAGATAAGGCAATTACAGCGGTAAAATATATTACATCAAAAGAAGTATTAAGGAAATTTCTTATGAGACGTGAGGTAATACCAGGAATATTAAGTCTATATGATGAAGAAGAGGTGTGTGAGGAAGCGGATTGTGAGTTGTTTAAAAGTCTTCAACCAATAGGAAAACCAAGTAATATATCAAATAATTTTGATGAATATTCAAAAAATTTTAGAGATTATATTTATGAATATTTATATGAAGATGAAGATCCTTTAGTAGTACTGAAAAAAGTACAAGACTTAACAAAAATATATAATATATCGTTAAAAACAGGAGAAACTGTCGTTGGTGTAGTGTATTTCATAATCATTATTGTTCTTTCCACTCTTATGCTTTTATCATTGATATTTGTTTTTATGGAAAAATATGTTCCATTTTTTGGATTTGTATCCCCTGATTTATGGATTTTAATTGTATTTGGATTAATTATAATTTTATTTGTTTCCCCAACATTTCTTGGAGAAGTAAAACCCTTAAAATGTCATTTGGAAATATTTTTATTATCTATTGGATTTACTTTAACCTTTATCCCAATTGTTTATAAATTATTAATTAACTTTCCAGAAGAAAATTTCATTTCTAAATGGATTTGTCGAAAAAAATTTTTTTTCATTTTTATTTTTACTTTAATTGATGTAATATTAAACGGCTTTCTTTTGATTAATAGATTTACTGTTAAAGACATTAACATTACCAATGGACAAAATTTTCAAATATGCGAAAATAAAAATTTATTTAATAAATTTATATTATTTTTAAATGCTACTATTAAAATGATAGTATTAGTAGCATTATTACTTTTAATTTTTATTGAATGGAACATTCAAATTACAATATATGATGTTAGATTTATAGTAATTTCAATTTATATTAATATACTAACCACAATTTTATATATTATTTTTAAAGCTTTAAAAATTAAAAATTATATATCATATTTTTTGATTTATAGTTCTATTCTAATTATTTTTTCAGTAACAAATTATATATTTATTTTTGGATTTAGAATAATTATTGCATTTTTGAAAAGGAATGATTCTAAATTGGACATAGTTAAAAAAATTAATGACAATTTTATTAACGGTATAAGTATGAGTTCAAAAATTATATCAACTCAAAATAAGTCAGATAGTTTCCAAAATAGTCAAATAAGCTCTAATACTATTAATAATTCTGAGAAAGCGACAGGAAAGTTAAAAATAATTTCAAAGATAATAACATATCATTATTCAACAGAAAATGTGATTTCATTTAGATCTCCTAAAACTGATGAAATTAACACATTTCAAACTAATCATATTATGACCATAAATGATTAAAATAAGTTGTTTTAAATTACTTTCTTTTTTTTTTTTTTTTTTTTTTTTTTAATAAAATAATATATAATAATAAAATATTTAATAATAAATATATAATATATATAATATATATATTTATTATTTATAACAATAAATAATAATAAAATTAAAATAACTATTAACATATATTTTATATAATATTATATATATAAAGAATACAGTACATATAATAAAATAAATTTATATTTTAATAAAATGATGATTTAATTTTATTAAAATATAAAAAATAAAATAAAATAAAATAAAATAAATAATTGAAATATAAATGTAAAGTACAGATTGAATAAAATAAAATAAAATAAATAGTTGAAATATAAATGTAAAGTACAGATTGAATAAAATAAAATAAAATAAAATAAATAATTGAAATATAAATGTAAAGTACAGATTGAATAAAATAAAATAAAATAAAATAAAATAAAATAAAATAAAATAAATAATTGAAATATAAATGTAAAGTACAGATTGAATAAAATAAAATAAAATAAAATAAATAGTTGAAATATAAATGTAAAGTACAGATTGAATAAAATAAAATAAAATAAAATAAATAATTGAAATATAAATGTAAAGTACAGATTGAATAAAATAAAATAAAATAAAATAAATAGTTGAAATATAAATGTAAAGTACAGATTGAATAAAATAAAATAAAATAAAATAAAATAAAATAAATAGTTGAAATATAAATGTAAAGTAAAGATTGAATAAAATAAAATAAAATAAATAGTTGAAATATAAATGTAAAGTCCAGATTGAATAAAATAAAATAAAATAAAATAAATAGTTGAAATATAAATGTAAAGTACAGATTGAATAAAATAAAATAAAATAAATAGTTGAAATATAAATGTAAAGTACAAATTGAATAAAATAAAATAAAATAAAATAAAATAAAATAAAATAAAATAAATAGCTAATATAAAATAAAATAAAATAAAATAAATATCTAATATAAAATAAAATAAAATAAAATAAAATAAATATCTATTATTAATTTTTATTAAAGAATATTAAAGATCAATGTTTTCGAAATGAAAATTTTTTACATTTTTATTATATTCAATTAATGATGTAGTTTAATATTATTGGTAGTTAATAATCTCATTAAATATAAATAATTATTTGCTTTCTAACATACATAATTAAATAAAACATTTTATTTTTAAAAATAAGTTGTCTTTAATATTCTTTAATAAAAAAAAATAATAAATATTTATATTATTATATATACTTGTACTTTTATAATATTACATTTAATATTTATTTTATTTTATTTTATATACTTGTAATTATATTATTACATTCTTTATTTATTTATTTTACAAATAATTGAAAAACTAATTTTTCAAAATTAATATTAAGAATAATATTGGATAATAATTATAATTATATAATTAAAAAATATTTATAAAAATATAGAAATAGAAGAAAATTTAATTATTGATATAAGTGAATCCAACAAAGGAAAAGAACAAATTATTATTAATAAAAAATATAAATTTAATTTTTCATATAAGAGAAAAGATAATTCCAAAGTGTATAAATGTACAGAATATAAAAAAATAAATAAATGTAAATCTTTTATTATTTTAAATGATAAGAAAGAAATTTTAAAGTATAATAGTTCACATAATCATCCTGAAAATGAATACGATGTATCCCTATCTATAATGAAACATAAAATTAAAGATGGAATTGAACTTTTGTCAATTCC
This sequence comes from Neocallimastix lanati (nom. inval.), assembly GCA_016946835.1. Classification (NCBI taxonomy): domain Eukaryota; kingdom Fungi; phylum Neocallimastigomycota; class Neocallimastigomycetes; order Neocallimastigales; family Neocallimastigaceae; genus Neocallimastix; species Neocallimastix lanati (nom. inval.). The sequence continues at coordinate 1,244,372 of JACVTC010000026.1, forward strand.
TTTTGGTATAAAAATTAAACCCCTATATAATAAAATTTCTAAAGAAATGGGACTTATATGTCCAGAATATAATTCAATTAAATCCCAAATATCAAGAAATTTAAATAAAAAACTACCATCCAATGTAACAACATTTGCTGAAATTTCAAGTGAATCTGAATATTATAAAACAAAGCGAGGTGAAAATTTTATGATATTCAAAAATTCTAATTTAATAATTTTTCAATCCCCTTTTCAAGCAAAATTATTTAGGGAATATAATGATGATATATTTGTTGATGGTACATTTTTTATTGCCCCTAAATTTAGTTATCAAGTATTTATTACAAGAACTTATGCTAAAGAATTAGATAGTTTTTACACTACTTCTTTTGCAATATTAAAAAATAAAGAACAAGAAACATATAAAATGTTATTTGAAAAATTGAAAAAAAAAAATGCTAATACATGTAACTATAATATTAGAATTGAACCAAAAAATTTGCATTGTGATTTTGAAAGGGCCATATCTAAAGCAGCAAAAACAATATTTCCTAATACAAATATTAAATATTTCATTTGGCATTATAAAAAATCACTAGAAATTAAAAAAAATAAATTATGCAATAATGAATTAAAAAATAATAATAATATATTTATTTATTATAAAACTATTTCAAATTTACCATTTATAAATCCTGAATATATATTTGATATTTATGTTAAAATTAAATCCATTAAAAATAATTATTGTCAATTTTTAAAATTTTTAGAATATTTTTATAAAACATATTTAATTGATTATGATATGAAAATTTGGAATTATTATAATAATATAGAACATATAACAAACAATGACTCAGAATCACTCAATAATTATTTAAATAATTTATTTCCAACAAAACCATCTTTTTATGAATTAATAGATAAATTAAATGAACTTGAACATTTATCATATTATGATTATCAAAGAAAAATAAGAGGAATTTGGAAAATAAAAAAAAGAGCAATAAATAAAGCTAATGAAATCAGTGTCTTAATTGAACGCTACAAAAGTATTGAAGCCAAGTTAATTGATGCTAAATGTGATAGAAATAATATTATTAATTTGTGGTTTGATTGTTTAACTGATTTAAATAATATAATATAAATATTAAATGACCAAATGAAATAATCAGAATTCTGTCATTCAATAATTTAATTTATAAAGCATATTAAATTTATACAGTTTTAATAAATATTCAAATACAATGCATAATTTATAGTTTTATCATTATAATTATTATTTCGTTTAATAATTTTTAAAAAAAAAAAAGAATTATTATTAATAAAATTTATATTTTTAATAACATTTGTAATTTTATATAATTTTGTAATTTTATATAATTTTTTTATTAATAAAATTTAAATAAAAAAATTATTATTATAAGTTTTATATTTTTAATAACATTTAAGTAAAAGAATTATTATTAATAACATTTATATTTTTATGTGTTATTTTTATTAATAACATTTAAGTAAAAGAATTATTATTAATAACATTTATATTTTTAATAACATTTAAATAAAAGAATTATTAATAACATTTATATTTTTAATAACATTTAAATAAAAGAATTAAAATCATAAAATCTAACCATTATATGATTTATTTAATTATTCACTTAATAATTAATTTAAAAATTGAAATAACAAAAAAATACAATAAAGTAATATTATGTAACTCAAAATAGATAAAGCCACATATATATATATCACGTGAAAATTGGCGTAATGCAACTTCCCCAAAGTACCAAAATGAAATAAAAAAATTTGACAATTTACAACTCTCCCATTATTATTATCATTTATCATTTTACATTCATATGTAAATAAATATGAAAAATATTTAATGCATACATTTAAAATTAAATGTAATTTATTTAATAATATTATTTATTATTATTTAAAATAAAATAATAGTATAATAATATAAAATAATTTGAAATTATTATTTAAAAAGAATATATATTAATATAAGTTTTTATAATTTAAAAAAAAAAAATTATAATAATAAAAAAAAAAAAAAACTACACAGCAATTAATATATTATATGATTAAAAAAATTAAGGAAAGTATAGTCTCAGGTTCGACTTAAAATATATATATATATCTTAAATAGTAGTTCTACCAAAAATATTTAATAACAGTTTCATGTATGTTTCATTACATTTAGGAAAAATATTAAAATTAAAATATTATAATTATATTTTTTTAGATAATGAAATTATTATATAAATATACATATACACATCCAAAAAAAAAAAAAAAAAAAAAAATTAAAACCTTAAATTTATACATTTTAATATTATACACTTAAAAAAAAATAACTTTTTTTTTTTTTTATTTATTTCTAGAATTGTTTATTTAAAAAATTGTTTTTTTTTGGTTTTGTTGTTTTTTTCAAATATTTATATATTTTTACATTAATGATGGCAAATTTACATGGATTGAATTTAAAGAAATAAATTAAAATAATATTTCAATGGAAAAAAAATAATTTATAAAATTTAAAAAAATAAAAAGAATTAATACTAAAATAATATAAAAAAAAAATTTTTTTTTTATTTTAATATAGTATTGTTTTTTCCTTTTTTTTTTTTTTTTTTTTTTTTTCCTATGATAAACATCTTTTAATTTATATAAATATTATACCTTTTATTATTTACATGAAAATTATATATCATAGAAGAGATTATATCATTTTACTATATCAATTTTCTCTTTTTTTTTTTTTTTTTTTTTTTTTTTTTTTTTTTTTTTTTTAATATTTAGTTTAATTGCTATTTTTTTTTAACTATTTTTTTTTTTTTTAATAATGATAAATACAATTTTTATTTTATTATTAAATGAAAAGTGACTGTATAGAAATATTTGTTATATAAGTTTTTTTACTATTATTATTAAATTAAATTGCTTTTAATAAAGAATATAAAATATTATAAAATAGAAAAAAAAAAAAAATTTTTTTTAATACTATGTTTTAAATTTAATTAAAGAAAAAAATATATGTAAATAATTTCATATATTTATACTATTTGTATATGATATTTAATTATAATATAAATATATATTATTGTTTAATCTACAAATTTCAGATAATGATTCTCTTATTAATTATTCAATTCATAATTAAAATATGTAATCATTTCATTTTGTTTCTTATTTTCTAATTATGCTTATATATCATAAAAGAATAATATATACATATGATAATTTTTTTTTTTATGAATTAAAAAAAATTATTTAAATATTAAAATATATATATATATTTGAAATATACATTTCCTTCTTTAAATATATATTTTTAATGTATTTATAATTTTTTTTAATAGAATATCTTTTTATGATAACCATTTTAATTCTATTATTACTATTTTTTAATTATAAAATATATATATATATACATTACGTTATATTTATGATGTTAAATGCGTATGACATACGTTTATAATTTATATTATTAAAAAAGAAAAAATATAAATATATATTTTTTTTTCTTTTTAATAAATATATGAAATTAAATGAATTTTATCTAAAAAATGTATAATAAAAATTATTTCAAAATAAATTATATATATATATATATAAAAATAAAAAAACGATAGTACTAATTATATTTAAACTATACTTTTTTTCTTTCTTAAACATCAATAATAAAAATTTATAACAATATTTCTATGCGATAATTTTTTAAATGTTGCTATTAAAAAAATATTGATTGTTTGTTTCTATATTTATATACTATATGTATAATAAAAATAGCAATATATTTGAATAGATTTAATTAAATTAGATATATAAAATAATATAATTTCATCGATGTTATGTATGTATAATGTGAATTTGTTGTTAATTAATTAGTGTTGATTAAATTCTAAAAATAAAATAAAAAAAAATATTTTCCTGAAAATATTTTTAATATAAATAAAAAAAAATAAATAATCTTTTTCGAATATTATTTTAAAATAATTATATTTATGTATAAATTATATCATTTATTCATATTAATAATAATTAATCTAATATAATTTTCAAAAAAAAAAAAATACTTATATTTGTCTTAAACTTATTAGATTAAATTATTCTAATGAATGATTTTCTCTATTTAATAAGTTTTGCTGTTTTTTATGGTAAAAAAAAATTTTTTTTTTTTGATAAATTTTTTGTAATTTTTTTTTTTTTTTTTTTGTTTTTTTATTGTTTTTTTTTTTTTTTTTTTTTTTTTTTTTTTTTTTTTTTTTTTTTTTTTTTTTTTTTTTTTTTTTTTTTTTTTTTAGTATATATATTATATTTTTTTTGTTTTAGTTTTATTACTGTTATTGTTTTTTTAATTTTTTTTTTTGCTTTTTTTTTTTTTTAAAAAAAATAATAATTTTTATTATTTAATACTATATTGTTTTAATTATTTTAATTTAATTTTGAATTTGAGTGTACTATTTATAGTATTTCAACTTATTAACTTAAAATTTTCACATAGTATTGTTTTATTATAAAAAAAATATATAATAATTTTTGAATATTTAATTTTTGTTATTTTTTAAAATATGTAATATATATATATATATAAAGATAAAATCATCATTCTTCTTCTTTCCTATTTCTTTAAATTTTTGGCCCATGGTTCGATAAAAGCGGAAAATAAAAAGAAATAAGAAAAATATATAGAATATATAAAAAAAGAAAAATAATGCATATTTATCTTATTACTTTAATTATACATATATTTTATTTTGCCTTTTTTTTTTTTTTCTTGAAATTGTTTTAATAAATTTTAAAAACTAATGAAATAAAAAATTATATATAATGCCCCATATCATTTCGAATATTTTTTTTTTTTTTTTGTAATTTTCGATTTTCTTTGAGCTTGATAATTTTAATGTGTCTGAATATAACATGTTTAAATTATAAAATTGGTTTTATTTATAAATTATTTTTTTTTTTTTTTAATTTTAACCATTTTTTAATCTTGTTACCCAATTTAAAAGTATAAATCACAAATATTTCAAAGAATATAAACTATGAGAATGGATTAATTGAAACAAATGGAAAAAGTACTTTTTTTTTTTCTTTTAAATGTTTCATTAATCAACACAAAATTTGTCATCAATTCTTATAGCCTATAAGCCTTTTTATAATATATACTCTTGAATCCAAGGTTACTCGATTTATATTGATTAAATAAATAAAAAAAAATATATCATAAAAATAAAAACCTTTTATAATAGATTTAGAATAAAAGTTCATTCTATTTAATTAAGCCATGATCTCTTCTGATGAATGCTTTATTTTTATTTTTGCTAATTTTGCAATTTGATCAAAATTTGGCATTCTTCTCAAAGAATTATGATTATTTCCATTTTTTAATTCATTATTTGAATAAGAGTTGTAACGAATCCTATTAGTTGATATTGCTTCTAATCCTTCTTCATTCCTATCCAAATAACCTTCTCCCTCCTTATTATACATTGAACTATCAGTACTAATACTAAAATTAGCATCGTCATATTCTAAATTTTTAATTTCATTTATACTAAAAGGTAATACTCCTGGAATTTGAAGAATTCTATTATATAAATTTACTTGTTGAGGTGTCATTGTATTTTCTTCTTTTTCTTCCTCTTCTTCAATTAATGATATATCCTCTTTATTATTAAAACTTGGGCTATTGATTTCATTCTCTCTTTTTTCAATTAATTCATATGAAGACGGTGTTGTAAAATCTATAAATGAATTTCGATCATCATCCTCATCCAAATAATTTATTCCGTCTTGTTGACCTAACGCCTTCTTTAAACTAAATTTCTCTACCTCTTGATTTTCATCATCAGTTTCAATTGAATTTAAAGAATCATTAGCTTGTTTACTAGCCATACTTTCTTCATGTAAGGATTCAAAATTAGGGGCTACTTTAATAAAAATTTTACTTTCATTACTAATATTTTTAGAAATAGTAGGATTTTTAATTGTAATTTCTACACTACCTTCACGATTTGAATCTTTCCTAATATCCGAAAAATTTTCATTCTTCAACACAATAGATTGCTTTTTTAAATTAGAATTTGACTTGTTAGATAGTGTAGAAGCAACTTTCTTTAGACGTTCATATTCATTATTCATTAATAAACGCTCACTTTTCACACGTTTAACAATACGATCTAAATCTATATGCTCACCAATTACTAAACCATCTTTTACCTGTTTTAAAACAGCCTTAATTTTACTATTTTGCTTTACACAAGATTGTTTTAATTTTCGAATTTCCTCCTTATTTTTTACTCTCTCTTTCTTTATCAACTCTATCAAAACCTTATTTTTCTCTTGTTGATTAGCTAATTTTTGCTTTAAATAATTCTTCTTTCTACGTTGTTCATTTGCATTTTCTAATGCAACATCAAATTCCTTCCTAAGAGTATTATATTTTTCCAAAGAAACAGCATCATTTACTGTTTTTTCCAATTGCTTTACACGATTTTCCAAATCATCTTTCTCTTTTTGGAAATCAGTTAATTTTTGTTCAAGAGAATTATTTAATTCCTCTTGAATCTTTTGTTCCTTAAGTTTTTTACTTATTTCATTTTCTAAAATAGCATTATGATTCATTATATCTTCTTTCTCACTACAAATTTGTGAATACTTTAACGTAATTTCTTCATACTGTTTTAGTTGAAGTTTACATTTTTCATTTTCTCGTTTAAGATTTTCCTTTTCTTTTTCAAGTTCATATCTTAAATTAGTATTCTCTTGTTTAAGAGCATCATATTGATGTTTCAATTTCTCATTTTCTTCATTAAATTCATTTTCAAAATCATTTTCTCCTTCTTCTTCTAATTCTTCAATTAATTCTCTTCTTTCCCCAATTTCACTTTCGTCTTTAGACATATCTTCAGTAAGAGTTAAACTATTTGTTTCATCATCATCATAATCATCATCATTATCATCATCAGCATCATATTTTTCTTCAGTTGAAGTTAATCCTCCTTTTTCACCTTCAATCATATCTTCTTCGCAATCATTATTTGAATATTCAGATAAAAGTATATCAGCACTATAATCATATTCCTTTTCTTGAACACTAGCTCTATTACTATTAGTACAATCATTATTTATTATAATGATTTCTTTTGATGCAACCCCAGTGACCGTAATATTACTCTTCTCTGAGGCATCACCAGTGACAGTAATATTACTCTTTTCATTCATATCAAAAGCTAGTATTTCTTCTTCAATAACTTTTTCATTAGTATGGTCTTCCGATTTTTCCTTTTCCTTTTCAAATTTTAATATAGATTGTTCCATACTATTCGTTTTTTCCTTTAACTTTTCCATTTCAGTTTCCATTTCATTTATAGTATTTTCACGTTGATCAATAATATTCCAAAGTTTATTAATTTGAATATCATGTTCTTTTTCCAAACGTTCAAGCTCTCCCTTATATTCTTCTTCTTGAGTATCTAATTCATTCTCCAAATCTTCAATATCTTCATTAGTTTTTTCAATTTCTTCCTTTAAATTACTTATTTCACGTTTATATTGATCTTTTTCAATATTCATTTGTCTTTCTGCTGTTGTAAACTTTATATTAGCTATTTTTAATTCGTTTTCTCTAATATTTAACTTATTTTGAACATAAGCTATAATTTTTCCACGACTATCCAAATTTTGTTGCATTTCTTCCACCTTTTTGCAATATTCATTTTGTTGATTTTGTATTTGATTTCTAATTTGTTCAGCTAATTTAGCTTGATCAGCAGAACGCTTTTTATATTGAGAAATTTCATTTTGATAAAATTTTTCCTTTTCTTTATAATGCTTATGAATACTTGAGATAATTTCTTCTTTGGCCTTTAACTTTTTAATATAGCAAATTTCCATAAAGGATTTTTGATTATTAATTTCTTCAATTAAATTATTTTTCATAACTAATTTATCTTGAAATGCTTTTTCAATCTCTTTAAGTTGTTGTGCCATTTCATTGACAATGGCTTCCTTATTTTGATATTTTGATAAATTACTTTTTTCTATTTTTCCAATTAATTTTGGATAATAGAAATTGAATAAATTATTTTCACGTTTTTGATAACAATCCAAAAGATCATCTCTTTGATGTATTTCATTTAATAAATCTTGAATTTGACTTTGATAATAAATTTCATTTTTATCTACTTGTTCAATTATTTTTTCAAGATGTTTCATGCATTCATAATTAAAATCATCTATTTGAAAGCTTGATTCCATCATATTTTTATTATCACTTGATTTAAATATTTTAGATATCTTCTTTAAACTGTTGAAATATTTATTAACAGAATAATCTGTAACTTGCTTTTGTAACCTTTTAATTTCTTGCGATTGATCAACTATACGTCTTGAAAAATGGCGAATAGTATTAATTAATTTTTCACTAACTGTACATTCTTGCTGACCTACAATTAATGAATATTTAAAAAAATCTTCAACATCGAAATAATTCAAATCAGCTTTATTATTTTCCGTATTAGTTTTAAATAAATCATTAATCATAAAGCAAATATCATCATTGTATAATTTCACACTTTGAACTAAATCTATCAATATATTTTTTTGTTGCAATTCCGAGTTAGAAAGTACTTTTGAGTTATCAGACCATTTAGAGTGAGGACAAGTTTCACTTATAGATCTAATAACTTTCTTTACCACATTAGTTTTATTTATAGAAGAATTGGTATCATCTGTATTATATGCTAATTTATTTTGGGTATAATGAATATTTAAAGCTTTTTCTTTAGGAGATAAATCTGAAAAATCTTTTTTCAACAGATTTGAATATAATTGTTTTTCGTTCAATGAAAATGGCTCCTCCATATATGGCTCATTATTTAATTTTGATATTCCCATATCAAAATTGTTATTATTAATATTATTTAAAGTTATTCCAGACATTATTAAATAAGACTTATGGATTACTTATTAAAAGCTTTATTATTATAAATTTATTCGTTTCCTCAGAACGCTATATTTTTAAGGATTATTTAAAATATTAATTTTTTGTTTTATATTAACTTTTAATATTAATTTTTCAAAAATTAATTGAAAATAAAACTGATCTGACAATAAATTAAAATAATGAATGAATTTATTTTACTAATATATATTGATCAAATGTAAAATTTTCAAATTAATAATTGAAGATATTAAAAATATTCTTTACCCTTATTGTTCTTTTTTAACAAATAGTCAATAAGAATTTAATTTACGGGGTTTAAAATTATGAAAAAATATTAATTTGTCGTTATGAAGTACAATCTTATTACAATAAATGCAATTATTTTGTTTTTATAATAAATATATATTATCAAATTTTTATTTTTTTTTAATTTGTTATATTTATATTTTTCTTTTACTAAATTATTTATTATTTTTTTAAATAAAGAAAAGAAATATATATAAAGGTTTTACTTTTTCTTTTCAAATTTATATGTGATATTAATATTTTCTTCATATAAATATATGATATATATTTTTCTCTTTTTTATTATATACAAATAACTTATTTCACTTTGTTTTGTATTTTATTATTTTTATTTTTATTTTTATTTTTATTTTTATTTTTATTTATATTTTTAAATTACTTTTGTTTGTTGCTATATTTTTTTAATTTTTAAATATTTTTATTTATTTTTTTTATTATTTTGCTTTATTTTATAGTTATTTTTTTTATTTTTCCCTAATAATCAAAGGGTTTTATTTATTTTTTTAATTTTTTTAATATAAAAGTTTTTTATTTAAAAAAGCATATATAAAATAAATTACTAAAAAAAGAATATTTAATAAAAATAAATTAATCTTAAGGAAAATAATTTTAAAATTAATTTATCACTAAATATTATATTAAATTATTATTTTCTTTTACAAATTGATTTAATATTTCCTTCAAATAAATAATATTATTTCTAATAAATAATTATTCTTCAAAGTAAATCACAAATAGAAAAATAAGTTTTAAATTTATTTTTCTATATATTTTTATTTTTTTTAATTTAAATAAACAAATATTACTACTATTGATGTTTGATTTAGCTATAATTAAAATCAACTAACAATTATTTTATTTTTTTTTATTTTTCTTATATTTATACTATTAACTTACTAATTTTGTTTTTGTTTTATATATAATATTTTTTAATATCTTTAGACTATTGCTAAATATTGATTTTAATTATTATATATTTATTTTTATTTCTTTATTCTTATAATGTTATTTGTCGTATTTATTTACTTTTATTGGTATTTATTATTCCTAATTATTTATTCTTTTAAAAATATTATTTATATCTGTTAATTTTTAGCTTTCCTTTTTTATTTATTTATTTTATTATTCACTATTACTTGATTTTATCTATTGTTTTTATTTGTTCTTGTTCAATTTTTTTTTTTAACTTATTTGTAAAATAAAATAATAACTATTAATTTCATTAAATAATTACTATAAAATTTACTATTTTTCTTATTTTTATTTACTGTCTTTTATTTCTTTACTTCTCGCTTTTTTTTTTTTTTTTTTTTTTGTTCTTATTATTTATTGTTTTTGGCTTTTTTGTTTTTGTTTTTTATTTTTTTGTTTCTTTTTTTCTTTTTTTTTTTTTTTTTTTTTTTTTTTTTTGTTTATTATTATTAATATTTTAGTTTAATTTTATTATTATCCTTTAAAATTTATTCATTTTTAATTTAATTCTTTTATTTTAGAATAATTTATTTTTTTTATGACTTTTTTCTTTTTCTTCTTTATATATATATTTATATATGTTTAATTTTCTTTTTTAATTATTTTTTAAGACATTGAAAAATATTTACAACATCAATATCGTCTATAAAAAAAATAAAAAAGAAAATTATAAAAAAAAAAAAAAAAAAAGATATAATTATATAATAATTATTATAAACAGAAAAATAATTACTAAAATAATTATAATAAAATAATTCAATACTATATGAAATTTTTAAATAAAAAACATATATGAGAGAATAAAAAAAAAAAAGTAAAATTTCGTTATTTATATATAGTATATTTCCTTTATTATTATTTTTTTTTTTCTATTACTAATAACTTTATATAATTATTTATTATTTCTTTAAATATATTCAAAATAATATATATAATTAATTTAGTTATAAAATTAAATTATACATAATCATTTTTATTCAATAAAAATTTATATTAAAATTCTTTTAATTAAATTATTAAATATTGTAGAGAATAAATGATATATTTCATAAATAAATTTATATTACTAATATATTTTAAATATATTAATAAATAAATACTTTAATAAAAAAGAAGATTATACATCATAATTTTTTAAAAAAAAAAAAAAAATTGGAAAAAAAAATTTTTTTTCTTATTGTATTCAAAATAATATTTACCATATATTAATGTAATATATAAAGTAATAAAATCTATATAAATAATTAATAAATTTTAAAATTTTTAATAGGTAATACAGTAATTAAATAAATTATAAAAAAATATTTTAATATCTAAATTAAAACTTTGATTAATAATAATATGCATTAATATATTTATTTGTTTAATAAAGGTAATAAACATCGTTTAGTAGTATAGAAAAACTATTCCGTATTTTACTAAAGGAATACTATCTAAAAAATTTTATTTTATTTTAAACTTTTTAATTCTCTTCTATTCATATTATATATGAAATAATTAAAAGTATTACATAAAATATATAACGCTTTTTAAAAAAAAAATAATAAAATAATAGCTATGATGAAGCTTTGATAAAAGTATTCTATAATAATAGCCGTAATTTAAAATTGCAAAAAATATATATTTATTAATGTACATATAATTTAAATATCAGTAAACTTTTATGATAATTCTTATAATTTAATTCGTTTTTATTATTAAATAAGGTTTGATTGTGTAATAACTTTTAAAGAAATAAAAAAAATAAAAAAAGAATAAAAAAAAAAAAAGAATAAAAAAAAAAAAGAATTAAAAAAAAATATATAATATAAAGATAATACAAATATTAATAGTAATATTTGTATTAATATTATTCCTATTTACACATTTTAGATAGACTATTAATATGCAATAGTATTGGATCATTTAAAATAATACTATTATAATATTTATCAAATAAAGTTTTTTCATTTTCATAAATATATATATATATATACATATATATACATATTTTTTAAAAAAAAATTTTTATTTTATAAATTTTAAAGTTTTTTTCTAAATGTACAATATAATTAAAAATAATTTTTTAATTAAATTTTTATTTTATTTTCATATATATATTTTTGATATGGATAATGTACAAAAATTTTAATATAGAATTTTTTTAATGTTTTTTTTTCTTTTCTTTTTTTTTTTCTAATTTAATTTATAATACTCTTAGTTTTATTAGGATTAAGAAGTAACATGACATTTGAAGTGGTAAAATTAAATGCAAAAAAAAAATGAGTTTGAATTTTTATATGAAAAGTAAAATAAATAAAATATATTAATATATAAATATAGTACATATTTAACAAAAATGAATAAAAAATTTTTTTAAAAGAATATATATATATTAAAAATAATCTAAAAATTTATAATTTATAATATTACAAAAAAAAAAAAAAAAGTGATCATTAAAAGCTTAAAAAAAGCTTAGAAGAGTTTAGATATTTTAATATTAAACATAACTAATATAATTTCTAAAACTTTTTCACTTTCTCATTTTTTTTTAATTACTAATATGCTACCTATTAAATAAAATAGTCTTAATTGAAAAAAATATTTTTTTTTCTTAAAACATGAAATATAAATTTGAAATAATTAAATATTTCATTCATTGTTAATAGCATTTTATCTTATTAAATACTTATTTGTTTATTTTATTTTTTAATAAATTTACTATCTTAAAATAGGAAATTTTTATAAATATAAAAAAAAATATTACGTTAAATAATCTTTCTATAAAAAAAAAATAAAAATGAAAAATAAAAATAAAAAAATATCACTGTTATTATTGTTTAAATATTTTTTTTTTTTTAAATTATTCATAAATATTAAAATGTCTATTTTAATAACTATTATTATAATTATATTATTTATTTACTTTTAAATAGATTAAATACAATTATCAATGTTTTACAAAATTTTTCATTTTAAATAAATGATAATTCTAGTTTATTTTAAAAAAAATAATCATTTGTAAAACAGTAATGATATTACTAAAGCTACTACTATCATCATCATTTCCACTTTTTTTTTTCTGCTATTATTTATCTATTTATTTGTTTTTTTATATATGTATGTTGTTAACTAGTTTGTTTTTTTATATTTTATTAAATTTTATTTATTTATTTATTTATTTATTATTTATTTATTTATTATTTATTTATTTATTTATTTTATTTATTATTTATTTATTTATTTTATTTATTATTTATCTATTTTTTATTACTTATCATTTATTTATCATTTATCTATTTTTTTATTTATTTATTACTTATCATTTATTTATTTACTTATTTATTATTTATCTATTTACTTATTTATTATTTATCTATTTATTTATTTATTACTTATCTATTTATTTATTTATTACTTATCATTTATTTATCCATTCATTCATTTAATGAGAATAAAGCTATGAATTTTAATTAAATATTTACTACAATATTAAAATAAATTCATGTGAAGTTTTTTTTTTTTTTTTATTTCTTTCTCTTTTTGTTTCTGTTTGTTAGTACTTTAACATTTATTAAAATATACTAATATAAAAAGGAAGGTTATATATAATAACTATATTTAAAACTAATAAAACTTAATAGTTCATATTTAATTAATAATGACTTAAATGACTAATTCAAAGAAATTGAATGTGTATAATATCATATATTCATCTTTATATATTATAAAAAGCAATTTAACAATTTACTATATAGTAATTAAATTTATAAAAAAAAATTTTAAATATATATGTTATATGTCATTTATTATTGTTAATAAATTAAAAATTAATGTATATATATGAATTTTATTTAGTTCATGTTATTTTATAAATAATAAAAATATATATGTATGTAATTTTTATATTATGTAATGTAATATGTTATATATTCTTCATTTTATTAATATATTCATTTAATAATTCTTATATTTCTTTTACTTTATTAAAAAATATAAAATTGATGGAAAAACAGAATTAAAAAATAAATTGATATTAAATAAGTAATAATTAATTAATAATAATAAATATTATATATTAAATATATAATTTTTTTTAGTAATTTAATAATTACATAATAAAATTAATAATAGTAATTTAAAACAAATATCTATAACTTTAATTTTATTTTTAAAGTCATTATCAGTCATAACACTTCAAAAATAATAATTTTATTTTATTTTATTTTATTTTTTTTGTTATTTTTTTTTATTTTACTTTATTTTATTCAATCTGTACTTTTATATTTAATATTCTACCTATTTATTTTATTTTATTTTATTCTATTCAATCTGTACTTTTATATTTAATATTCTACTATTTATTTTATTTTATTTTATTTTATTCAATCTGTACTTTTATATTTAGTATTCTACCTATTTATTTTATTTTATTTTATTTTATTCTATTCAATCTGTACTTTTATATTTAATTTTCTACTATTTATTTTATTTTATTTTATTTTATTTTATTTTATTCAATCTGTACTTTTATATTTAGTATTCTACCTATTTATTTTATTTTATTTTATTTTATTTTATTCTATTCAATCTGTACTTTTATATTTAATTTTCTACTATTTATTTTATTTTATTTTATTTTATTTTATTATTATTAAAATCATAAATTTCATTATTTCGGATCAATATTATTTATGAAAGCTATGTTTTAAATATATGGCATATATAATTTGTATTTCATATCAATGAATTACTTTCTTTTATCAAATAATACTTATTAATAGTTTTTTTATATTATGTTATAAATATTATTATAAAAAATAAATTTTTATATCATGACCATATTTATGAAAGAAAATTATTGACAAATTTTTTAATAAAAAAAAAATTATCAATAATTACGAACATTTTTTTTTTTAGACAGGGACATACGAACATAAAAAATACAATAATAATAATTATAGTTAAAATATTTCATTTTTTTTATAATTAATGAAATATTATTTAATAATTTAATAAATGGTATAATCAAATATTAATATCATTATTTTATTATTATAAATATTATTAAAAATTAATTAGATTTAGGGTTATAGCTAATATGAAAAAAAAAAAAATATAAAATGAATTAATATATTATTAACACTAAATTATATTATTCAAATTTATCATTTAATATAATATTACATAATATATTTATAAATATTAATTACAAATTTTAATTTCAATATAAATACTTTTATATGAAATATATTATGAATTCTATATAGTAATTTACACTTGAAAAAATTTTAATTTCATTTAGTAAAGGAACTTTTCATTAATAAAGTAATAAAAATGAAAATTACAATTATATGTAATTTATAAAATAATTTTATCTTATATTTATTTTCTTTTTTTTAAAATAAAAAAAAAAAAAAAAAAAAGAGAATTAAATTGTATTTAAAAAATAAATAATTCAATAACTTGTCATTTCTATTAAATAAATTTATTCAATAATTATTTATTATTAATGATTTGTTAGTTCATAAAAATTTTTAAAAATTTACTCTTGCTAAATTTTTAAAAGGAAAAATTGATATACTAAACAAATCATTTTTAGAATTTGTAAAATAAATAAAAATAATAATTATAATTATAATTTTTTTTTATTATAAAATACAATAAAATTTCCATGTTATTACTTTAACTTTTAATTTTTTCGAAATATTAATTACCTATTTTAGCTAATATAATAATACATAAATTTTGGGTTCTTGGTTTGTATATATATATAAATTAAAATAATTAAATGTATTTAACACAACAGAATTGATTCAAAACAATAATATTGATTTTTATTACATTATAAATTTTTTCATTTTAAAATAATATCTATTATATTGTATTATTTTCATATTTTTTATGATTTTAAATAATTTTATATATTATTACCTTTAAAAAAAGCAATAGAATTGATTCAAAATAATGAAATTGATTATTATTACTACAAAAAAAAAAAAAAAAAAAAAAAAAAAAAATAGTGAAAATAAGAAAAAGTTTACAATAAATATTTAAAATGAAAAAAAAAAAAAAAAAAAAAAAAAAAAAAAAAAAAAAAAAAACATATATAGTTAATATTTTTTCTTTTTTTTTTTTTTTTTTTTTTTTTTTTTTTTTTTTTTTTAATTTATTTAATATTATAAAAATGAACAATCTTAACATATAATAAAATGTAGAAATATCAATATTTTAAAATAATTTCAGTAATAAAATTAGAGGAAATAAATAATAAATTATGCAACAAAATATCAAAATATAATACATTTTCAAAAACAAATAATTTAAATTATTAAAACCAATATTAAGAAAAAAAAAGTTTCCGTTATAATTTATTATATAAAAAGTAACATTATTAATTTTATTTTTTTTTTAGTTTTAACATAGTATTAAATATGTAACACTAAATATATATATATATATATACATATTATAAAAATGCATATATCATATACTTTCTTAAAAACTTTGAACATTTTATTATGTTACTCAAATATTAATATTATAATTTATTGTATTAGCAAATATAAACTATTTTTCAAAAATGTTATGTGCCTAAATTTTCTAATTTCATGTTTTTTTCAAAAAACTTTTTAAAATATTTATCAAGGACATAATGAGATAAATTTTCAACTTCAAGATGTTCATTAATATTACAATAAAAAGATTTAGTTATATATATATATAAACCATGGATTGAATGCAATGAAAGTGTTTTTTTTTCTATAAGAAAACATGAAATTAAAGTTATAAAAAAAAAAAAAAAAAAAAAAACTTTTAAAGCTAATGATAAAAATTTAATATTTTATTTATAGAAACGAGTGTCTCCTCTATAATTTATATATAATATTTTAATTCTTTAAAATTTAAATAAATTAAAATTACGAATATTGAATATATGAACTATCCATGTAATATAAAAAGCAATTTGCTTCTCTACAGCAATATAATTAATGTATCTGTAATTCATTGGTTCATTGAATAATTTTTATTTTATAATTGGGTAATGGTTTCCCATTGGTCTATCAACCATAACTGTCCTTTTTTTTTTTTTTTTTTTTATATATATAACCTTAATAAATGCCAATGTTAAATATATAATTAATAGATATCTAATATATATATATATATAAATAAAACAATGCATGTATATTTTAAACTGATAGAGAAATTTATATATATGTTTAGAAAATATATAATAATATTTCATAAAAATAATTAGATAATGATGAATCAATATGAAATATCATATAAGTTTGTTTGTTTTTACTGACAAAACAAAACAAAACAAAACAAAACAAATAAATAAATAAGAAAAAAATATCATAAAATATTTCTTATTTAAGCTTATTATAATTTCTATTATATATATTTTTTTTTTCAATAATAATATAATTAAAATAAACATAAATTTTATTATAAAAAAAAATTAATTAATATTGATATTTTAGATAAAAAAAATATTTATTTTTTTATTATTATTATTTTTGAAATAACTATTTTTTCAAATTTCAATTTTAAGATATCTACTATTATTTAAAGCATTATCTTTTTAAAAAAAAAAAAAAAAAGAATTTTTATTTCATTTTATAATTTATATAAATAATAATTAAAAAATATATATATATATTATTTTAATTTAAAAACATTATTAATTGAATTAAATTAAATTATATATACGATTTTGAAAAATAATCTATCATATTAATAATTTCAAATTGATGATCCATTGATTCTCTTTTAATCCTAATCCATAAAATGAAAGAAATTAATTTTAGAAAATAATTTTTAAAAAAAAAAATAATATAAATTATATTATTTAATAAAAAAAGTTAATAATATAAAATTAGAATTGCTAATTTTTTTTATTAATATATATAGAATAATATATTCTAATATAATGTTTTATTTTTTTAAAAAAATTTTAAATGCTTATGCTTATGCTTAAAACTTTATATTGTTTCATTTTAAATAATTATTATAAAATAAGTAAAATATATATAACTTATATATTCATTAATATATTATTACATTAATAATTAATTTTAAATATAAAAATAATATATATTTATATATAGAAATAAATGGATGATTAATATATTTTTAATAGTATATTTAAATTTTTATTTAATTGTGATAGTTAAAACTATTTATATATATAATTTAATAAAAAAATTATATAATAATTTTAATAATAAATTGTTTTTGTTATTGTTTTAATATTATAATAATATTAAAATATATATATACAATATTTTTTTCCGATTTTTACTATTTTTTGTTTTCTTTCTTAACAAAAGAAATATTAAAGCTTTGATTTATAATATATATATAAAACAAAAGTAAGCAATAGTTAAATAACACAATAATGGAAGCGTTAAATTTATAAAAATAACGATAAGAAATAGTAGCAATATTAAAATATAATTATAGGATTGATTAATATTTCAATATAAAAATATAATCTAAATAATATTTACAATAAATAATATTCAAAGTTAAATAAGTAAAATTATATTAATTGACAATTACAAAAAATTTTAGATGGAATAAATAAAAATAATCCAAATAGTATATATTATTTGAGAGAGTATTATGAAGTGTAATCAAGTTAAATAATAATATTAATATTAAAAAAAGAACATATAAATAATATAATGATAAAAAGATATTTAAAAAAAAATATTATTTATTTAATTTTATATATATATATATAAATATTAAATATTTGTTGGAAAGTAATATAAACATTTATTTTCAGAAATGAATGAAAAATATGTTATGCAATATAAAATATGTTATAATAATGTTTATATATATATATTAAGAAATAATAAATTATATTTAATATTAATTTTAAAAAAAAAATATTATAAATAAAATAAGCAAAATTTTGAAAATTTTTTTTTATAATTTATACAAAAGTACACATATTTGTAAGATGTTATAAGAGTAATTAGAGGAAATTCATATTAATATAATATGTTACTACTAAAAGGATATATTTATAAATGATTCTTTCTTTTTTTCTTAATAAAATATTATTTTAAAAATAAATATATTAAATAAAAATTTCTAGTTTCAAAGGATAATGATTATATAAATTAATAAGATTTAATATATTTTAAGGAGAAAATAATAAATAGATAAATAAGTATAAAATAGTACATTTATGATATGAAATAAAATTTTTATTTCACTTCAAAAGTCAGGAATAAATTATATATAAAAATTTTTATCATAAAAAAATCTTTTTTTTTTTTTTTTTTTATGTTTTAAAAGTGAAGTAATAAATAATGAATCAACCATTTTTAACTAATAAATTTTTATTTTATTTTATTTTTATTTTTATTTTTATTTTTATTTTTAATTTTTATTATTCACTTTATTTTTTTTTATAAAATAATTTTAAAAAATAAAAATAAATAATTATTGAAAAATATTATTTATGCTAAAAAGAAATGTCTTCTGCTGTAAATTCTGATATTGCTGATCTTGATGGATGGCTTGCTTTATTAATGGATTGCAAGCAATTACCAGAAAATGATGTTCAAAAATTATGTGAGAAGGTAAAAAAAATATATAAATATTTATCATTTTTTAAAATATAAATTAGTTGTTAAAAAAATTTTTTTTTGTTAAAGTTTGGAATAATTATAATTATTGATGGAGGAACAATTAAAATAAAATAAATATATGAATAATAATAAATTAATATTGGGATTTTTATTGATTTTAAAAAATAAATTAAAAAAAAAAAAAAAATGAAAAGAAATTGAAAAGAAAATGAAATAGAAATTAAAATATATTGAAATAAGCGCTTTTTTATTTATTTATTTATTTATTTGTTTATTTGTTTATTTGTTTATTTTTATTTTTATTTTTTTTTTATTTTATTTTTTAATCAATTAAAATTAGTATATTAACTAAATATGCTGGAAATAATTTGTTTTTAATGATATATATAAAAGGCTAGAGAAATTTTAATTGAAGAATCAAACGTTCAACCAGTTAAATGCCCAGTTACAGTTTGTGGTGATATTCATGGTCAATTTCATGATTTAATGGAACTTTTCAACATTGGTGGTAATTCACCAGATACTAACTACTTATTCATGGGTGATTACGTTGATCGTGGTTACTATTCTGTTGAAACTGTTACTCTTTTGGTTTGTTTAAAGGTTCGTTACCGTGATCGTATTACTATTTTAAGAGGTAATCACGAATCTCGTCAAATTACCCAAGTTTATGGTTTCTATGATGAATGCTTAAGAAAGTATGGAAATCCAAATGTTTGGAAGTACTTCACTGATTTATTCGATTACTTACCTTTAACTGCATTAATTGAAAACCAAGTAAATATAAATAAATGAAATATTAATTTAATATTATATATATTTAATAGCTTTTATTAAATGTTAATAAACACTATTAAATAAATAATAATTTTATTAATTGAAATATAACGATAAATATTTATTATTAAAATAAATTAAATCATTAGTAATAATAATAGTAGTTATAAAAATTTTTTTTTTAGTCATAATTTATTTCAATAATAATAAAAAATTTATTAATTTTTAATATATATATATATATTTTAAATAAAAAATTATTATTAACTTGATTTTATTTTTTATTGTAAATTTAAAAGATATTCTGTCTTCATGGTGGTCTTTCTCCATCTATTGATACTCTTGATCACATTAGGTCCTTAGATAGAATTCAAGAAGTTCCACACGAAGGTCCAATGTATGTATAAAATTTATTAAAAAAAAAAAAGAAAAAAAATTATATACATAATTAATGAAATATACAGAATAAAAATTCAATATATAATATGTATAAATATACTTACATAAATTAAAAAATTTATATATTTTTATGTATAATCTAACAAATAGGTGTGATTTACTTTGGTCTGATCCAGATGACCGTTGCGGTTGGGGTATTTCTCCACGTGGAGCTGGTTATACATTCGGTAATGATATCTCAGAAGCATTTAATCATAACAATGGTCTTACTTTAATTGCTCGTGCTCACCAACTTGTTATGGAGGTATTTCATAATTTATATATATATATATTATGAATAATTCAATATTATATAAAAATAATCTATTTATATTTTAAATCGGTTGTTAAACTAATATATTTTATTTTATTGATTATAATTATAATTATATGTTAGGGTTATAATTGGTGCCAAGATAGAAATGTAGTTACTATTTTCAGTGCACCAAATTACTGTTACAGATGTGGTAACCAAGCCGCTATTATGGAAATTGATGAACATCTCAAATATACATTGTAACTTTTTTTTTTTTAAATTAAAAAAATAATATTTAAAATATTTACTTTTATTAAAGAATGGACATTATACTAATATATATATTATTATTTTTAATATTATTTTAATTAAATTAACAAAATAGCCTTCAATATGATCCAGCTCCAAGAAGAGGTGAACCACTTGTAACAAGAAGAACCCCAGACTATTTCTTGTAGATTATTAAAATTTTATATATTTTTAACAAATCAATGTTTATTTTATATAAGGTTATATAATAATAATAATAATAAATATCAAAAATATAAAATAAGATAATAATAATTAATATTATTAAAAAAAAAAAAAAAAGCGATAAAAAACAAAAACATAAAATACAAAAAAAAAAAAAAAAGAAAGAATAAAAAAAAAAAAAAAAAAAAAAAAAAAAAAAAAAAAAAAACGAAAAACAAGGAAAAAAAAATGTAAATCATAAATAGTAGTATATTTATATTATTTAATGTTAAAATATTTTTATAAAAGAATATTTCAAATGAAATAAAATAAAGATAATTAAATATATTATTTTCTTTAGTTGTATAACAAATATAAATAATTGTTCTTTATATATAAAATTAAAAAAGAATTATTAGTAAAATAAAAAGTATAAAAAGAAGAGAGAGTAAGAAAATTTTTTAATTATTTTTAAATAAAATAATATAATTAAAAAAATAAAATTTATTATTATTGTCATTATTATTATTATAATTATTACTATAATTACTATTATTAAAAAAAGAAAAAAAGAATTAAAGATAAATATTAAAACTTATATTAATGAAAATATTATATGTTTATTATTATTAATATTTACAAAAAGAGATATAATATATATTTATTATTATTATTATTATTATTATTATTTATCAAATACGTTTTATTTAATAAATTTAAAAAGAATAAAAAGAATAAAAATTAATTATCTTTTTTTTTTTTTTTTTTTTTTTTTTTTTTTTTTTTTTATCTTTTATTTTGTTTTTTTTTTATACACACACATATTTTTATCATTATTATTTTTTTTTTTTTTTGATAATTTTTTTTTATATAATAATTAAAATTTAAAATTTATTTAAAGAAAGAGTTATCGTAATGGCTAGAATTTGATTTCCATAAATTCTAGTATATGTTTTTTAAAAAATAAAAAAAAAAAAAAAAAAAAAAAAAAAAAAAAAATTATTTAAATATATAAATAAATAAAATTAAAATATATAAATTGAAATACATTTTCCAGATAAAAGTAATAATAAATAACAAATTGTTACTATAATAATACTATTTTATGGATATTGAAAAACATTATGGAAAACTGTTTGTAATTAGCAAATATTGACCAATATCAAATAGTAATGTAAACACTACTGTCACGGATATGAATAATTTAGAATCAAGTTCTGATTGTAGTAACGAAGAGTATAGCATTAATAATAATATCAATAGGAATAATATTGTTAATAATAGTAATGATATTGATAGTGAAAATAGGAATATTAATATTAGTGATAGTGAGAATAATAGTATCGTTACTAATAATGTAGTGAATAGTTCAATTAGTGAAAATCGTTTTAATTTAAGTAATTTTCTGAACAATGAGGTGTGTAAATATATAAGTCATACGGTACAGATTATATAACTTCCTTCTTGGTGGAAGAGATACAGATAATATTGAATTAAAATTATAAAAAAGGAATGTGATAATTTGTTTAATAATCAAATCATTTCTGGTGATTATTCTAAAAAAAAAAAAAAATGCCATTCTTGGTGCGATCTACGGCCCTCTTTATAGAAATTATGCCTCGGGCTAGTACTCGTCAAGAGTTGTTATTCCGATGGTATAAGCGCATACTAACCAGGAGCATCAACACAGAAAATGTAATGCAGTAAGACAGGTTAGTAGGTCCAATATCTCTGATGGAGAGGACCATAATTTCTTTCAGATAGTCAATTCAAACCCTAATCAGGAATAAGAATTCCCTTTAAACGGAAATCTTATAATCTGGAGGTAAGGTTCATTGAATATGAATATTTTTCTGAATTTATCTATACCCTTTATTTTGAATATTACTTTTTATTTCACATTACTATTCTAAATATTATTATGTTCTAATTGGGTAAATAATATTTATTTATTTATTTATTTATGCCATGTTGGTCCATTCGGTTAGGACGATACAGGTTACTGTAGAGGGCGGGGTTTGAATCCTCGGCATGACACCAAATAATCGGATGAGGTTTCTATCCCGGGATATCATGAGACAACACGTGATATTCATAATGATATGCGGACTTTTATATACAATAATTTATATGCAGTGGGTTTTAAATAATGATAGTTTAGTAAATTTTATTAATAAAATTAAAATATTCGTACAATTAAAATAATAATTCTAATTCCTAAAAATTTACAAGAGAGTCCTCTATTTCTAATATAAATAATTTAATCTATTTATAAGAAATAGGTAATATATTAATTATATATTCTAATATATAGAACTATATAAATTTTATATGAATTAAAGTATTATAATTATTATAATTATAATAATACATATTGAAATAAAATAATATAAAATAATTATTATCAAAAAGATATAAATTTAATATTTAATAATTATTATTAAATATACAAATATGTTACTACACATATTTGCTTTATATCAATAAGGCTTTCCCTCAAATGATTATTTCACCCAACCCTGATACTACGCTTTGAATTGAAGCATAGACCTTGATGATTGTAAAATTTCCAATCGCCAATGATTACACCCACTAGGGAGGAGTTAATGATTCCGTTCTGATGCTCATGAACAATGGAGATATATGTAGGAACGTTAGGAATGCATTTCCTGGCAGTGTGTGACGACGACTGAGAGCGACGAAGCTGTTACAGTATGCCAATAACTCATCACCTTACAGCCATAGTGGGAGATGGGTACCCATTATGTGCAAGTCTATGTTTTGTTTTATTTATTTATTTATTTATTTATTTATTTATTTATTTATTTATTTATTTATTTATTTATTATTAATTTTGTGTTTTGTGTTATAGTTTTAAAAATAAAAATTATTAATGTAATTAATAAATGAATAAGTAAATAAAGATAAAAGTTTGCAATAATTGAAGCTGTAAAAAAAAAAAGAAGTTAATATAATAAAGAATAATTCAAATTTTGAATGAATAAATGAATGATAATAATAATAATAATAATAATAATAATAATAATAATAATAATAATAATAATAATAATAATAATAATAATAATAATAATAATAATAATAATAATAATAATAATAATAATAATAATAATAATAATAATAATAATAATAATAATAATAATAATAATAATAATAATAATAATAATAATAATAATGAAAATAAAAAAATTTTTTTTTTTTTTTCTTTTTTTTTTAAAAAAAAAATATATTAATAATTATAATAATAATAGTTAAGACTAACATTAATATCAATTGTATTAATAATATAAAATATTTAAAAATAATGATAATAAAATATAAATATATATTTTTATAATAACTATTTATTTTATTTTATTTTATTTTATTTTTATTTTTATTTTTTTTTAATTTTTAGAAAATAATTTTTAGTAACTATCTTTTTATTTTTTAATCTTTATTTAGTTTTTGAATTTGTAATTTTAAAAAACAATTCATTTATTTTAAAATTATAATATTTAAATATAGTTTATGTCTTCTTAAGCTTAGTATTATACACCGTTATTATAATGCTAATTAAATTGAGTTCAAGGTTTAAATCATTTAAAAAATTTTATTAAATTATGTTATTCTGATAGAGAAGATAGGTCTGTTATTATTTCCCATTTTTGTTTTTTTGACACTTCTAACACAAGAAGTTAATCTTATTATGTATAATTTAGAAAATTCGTATAATCTTTATCATCAATACCACTAATATATTTATCTTCCTTTTTTATAAAATTTGTTGGTTTGATATATTTCATCATAAGCTTTTTGTTGTATCTATTTATGAAAACTCTTTTTTAACAATAGTTAGGCATAATCCATCATTAACTACAGACCAAAAAAAAAAAAAAAAAAAAAAAAAAAATTCAGCCATCAATTTTTTTTCATTGTACCATTTATTTTTCTTTGCATTCCTTTCATTGCATACTTCATAAGTTATTCGTTCATCCTCAAAAAAGTAAAGAAACATACACAATTATTATAATGTCTATTATACAATCAAAAAAAAAAAAAAAAAAAAAAATCAGGATATGAATTATTTTTAGGATATTTCCATAATATTCAATTATAACCGCTTTTTCAAATCACCATACGATTACCTTTTTCGTAACATAATTTACTGTCTCCAGAAATTTTACTCAAATAAAAATAATTTAAAAATAATTTATATTTTCGTTATTTTTACTGTAAAATAAATACAAAGAAGTATGATAAATAATAATAAATAATAAATAATAAATAAATAAATAATAAATTAATAAATAATAAATAAATAATAAATAAATAAATAAATAATAAATAAATAATAAATAGATAATAAATAAATGATAAATAAATAATAAATAAATAATAAATAAATGATAAATAAATGATAAATAAATAATAAATAAATAATAAATGAATAAATGATAAAAATTAAATAATAAATATTAAATAATTTTTCTTAATATATTATTATATTTATTATTTTCTTAATATAATTGTAAAATAAATACTAAGTAGTAAAATAAATAAATAAATAAATAAATATATAAAAATATAAATATGTAATGTGGATGTTTTAACTATTTGATAAAAAAAAATAAAAAACTTAAGTTTATTGTTTTTAAACTGATAGTATATTTACTGATTCAGTTTATGAAAACATTTATTTATTTTTTAATTATATTTAATCATTTAATTATTTATTATTTTTAAACTAAAAACTGACAAAAATAGTAAATAAATATTTACTTTTATTACGATTTTATTTATTTGAGAGAACTTATTATTTCAATAATACATGATTTAATATTTATTATACTTAATAAAAGTATATTTAATGATACATTCATATTTCATTATATTAAATTCATATTTTCGTATTAATTATATACTATTATTAAAATTAAAACTTAAAAAAAATACTTATTTTCTAATATTTCCCCTTAAATAAAATATTATCAAAAATAATGTTTGCAAAATTAGTTATTTGAGTTTTATTATTATCTTTTGGTAAAATATCTATTATTCGTTTCAATTTTAATGTAATGAAGAATTACATTTTTTCTTTCAATATTTTAATTGGAATAATAATAACTAACTTTAGCAGTTTGAGTTTCTTTCTGAAAGCATAATTTTTCAACCTCAAATAATGATACTTTATTATCTCTTTATTAAAATTTAATCAACAATTTTCCTATTTTTTTATTTGAATAATTAATAATTTAATTTCAAATATTTTTCTTTATTATGGAAAATTTATTTTAAAAAAAAATTAAATTTATTAATTTATTTATTTCATTTAATTTTTTTTTTTTAATATAATTGAAAATTTTTCATTAGTAATTCTTTTTTTTCTTTTTTCGCTTTCGTAATTTTACATTCTTTTATTTTTTATTAGTTTTAGCTTATTTTTATTTTATCGTTTTTTTTTTTTTTTTTTTTTTAAATCATCATAATTAAAATTTATAGAAATTTCTTTAGAAATTTTATCATAAGAAATTTCATTTACAGTACTAATTTTTAAATTTAATAATAGTCATTTTTACGTTTATTTAATTTACACTTAAATATATAATAATTTATAATATCATTGGCAAAATACCATAAATATGATAATCATTTCATTAGATTTCATAAAGATAAAATTATATAGAGATAAAGTTATATAAAGATAAAACTATATAAAGATAAAGTTATATAGAAATAAAATTATATATAGTTAAATATATTAAAGTATTGTGTTGTTTTATACAAATATCATTACTTTCTTTTCGTTAAATTTAATAGAGATGCTGAAAAGATAAAGACAAAAAGAATAAATTAAATTTATAATTAAATTTTAACTATAAATTTATTAGTAACTGAATGATATTATCTTGTTAATGAAGTCTTTAATTTTACATTTGGTAAGCCTATGTAAAATATTAAATTAATCTTAATTTATTTCAATAAATAATTGGTAAAATAAAGTATAATTACATAATAAACGGATAAAGTTGCTCTAACGTCAATTTTGTTTAATCGATTGTCTATTTTAAAATAAATTACCTTATTTTGAATTAAATAATAAATTGATAAATAAATTTTATAAAAATTTTAAAAATAATTCCTATAAAAAGAAAAAAAAAATTTTTTAAAATGAATTAAAAATTTTTACTGATTTTCAAATATTTAGGAAAATGATATATTATTCTTAAATCAATTTTTTTTCTTTTTTTTTTTTGTATTCCCATTAATTTTAGTTATTATATTTTTTTATCACGCATCATCCAAAAATTAAAGAATCATTTTTATCGGTTGTTCTTATTCGATTTTTAATATATTTAAAATATTAAAAGAATAGAAATGGAAAATTATTCATCTGAACAATTAGATAAATTTTTTGATGAATCATCATTATTTGAAGAAGATAGAAAAAGAGAATAAAAAGAATTAGAATTATTGAATAGTATAAAAAATAAGGATGAGGATGATATGTTGGACGAATGCTTGAAATGTAAGATATGTCAATCACGAAATGTAGATATTAGACGTATACAAGTTCGTCGTTCTGATGAAGGACCCACGGTAGTTCTCTATTGTTTAAATTGTCATAAAGTTTTACCATTTTAAATACAATCTTGGACGTAAATTTCTTTGAAATTATGATATAACAAAATTATAAAAAAAATATTTTAATGTTAAAAATAATGTGACATTTATTATAATTAACTCATCACCTTACAGTTAATTAATATTGGGAGATGGATACCTATTATGTGCAAGTCTATGTTTTTATATATATAATTTATGTATTGAAATATAAATGTACTAATTTTATTTTTTTATTTTTTATTTTCTAATTTATTTTATTTTATTTTATTTTATTTTTCATATTTTAATTATATTTCTATAAAATTTTATTGAATTTTTTTTTTTTTTTTTTTATAATTAAGCAGACATATTAAAATTTAAATTATAATTTAAAAAATTAAAAATGAATATCGAAAATCCAGTATTAAAAAAAGCTACAAATGTTTCTTTTTCATTTTATACCTCAGATGAAATTAGAAATCTTTCAGTTAAACAAATTACCAATCCGGTGGCATTGGATAATTTAGGTCATCCCACCACTGGTGGTCTTTATGATTTAGTTTTAGGTCCATATGAACGTGAAGACAGGTATATCTATATCTATTTATAGT
Organism: Neocallimastix lanati (nom. inval.); assembly: GCA_016946835.1. NCBI lineage: Eukaryota > Fungi > Neocallimastigomycota > Neocallimastigomycetes > Neocallimastigales > Neocallimastigaceae > Neocallimastix > Neocallimastix lanati (nom. inval.). Next base: position 1,273,328 of record JACVTC010000026.1, read on the forward strand.
ATTCGCTTTATTCAATATAAAAATTGAATGTTTTTTTTTTTTTTTTTTTTTTTTTTTTTTTTTTTTTTTTTTTTTTTTTTAATTTTATTTCTTCTTCTTTTCGTTTTTTTAAAAAAAAATAATAAATATGGAATATAAATTAAAGAAATTTCTTATTTTATTATATTTGTATTAGTTGTCGTACTTGTGGTTTAGGTTATTTTGAATATTCGGGTCACTTCGGTCATATTGAATTGCCCGTACCATTATATAATACTATTGTTTTCAGGACTTTATATAAACTTATGCAGTCACTATGTTTTTGCTGTCATCATTTTAGAACTGGAAGAGTTAAGGTAAAAAAAAAAAAAATTAATCTTATATAAAGTTTAAAATGTAATGAAATTTTGTTTTCACAAATAAAAAAAAAATTTTTTTTATTATAATCAAATAACTTTTATATATATGTATATAAATAATATATAATAATTTTAATTTTTTTTTTTTTTTTTTTTTTTGAATATTTATAACATCTATAAAAACGATTATAATAAAATTGATAATTATTTCAACAATAATAAAAATTAATAATTCAATAAATGATTGTGACGGTATTTAAAATATAATAATTATAATAATTATAATAATTTTATGTATGAATAATATCATTATTAAAAAAAAATAAAATTTAGATGGCAACTTATGTTGCTAAATATAGAGTTATATATGCAGGTTTATTAGTTGAAGCTGAAGAAATTGAGGAATTTGTTTAAAGAATTAATCCATTTAGATTTGAAGATGAAAGCGCTAAGAAAACCCCTTCATTATCAGAAGATGAAATTATAAGTGAAATTAAAAAATATACTGATGAAAAGATTACAGAAAATCCAAATCAATATATTAAATCTACTTTATTAAATTTAGAATTACATAAATTAGAAAAAGAATTTTTAAAGGATATACCATCCCTTACATGTCATAATTGTAAAGGTATTTCTCTAAAATTGAGAAAAGAAAGATGCCATAAGATTTTACAAAAGGAATTACCAAGTAAAAGTAAGGCTATTATGAACGCAAAAGGAATTTCAATCCATTATATAAGACAGAAACTGATGAATATTATGATTCAGATAATGACGCACATGATAAATCTGAAGGTAAATTTATTACTCCGTTAGATATTTTAAGATATATGGAATTATTATGGAAGAATGAAAAAGAGATTCTTGATTTAATCTATGGTAAAAATATTGGTAATGGAAAACGAGAATCTTCATACAATATTTTCTTCCTTGATGTCATTCCTGTTTCTCCATCTCGTTTCAGGTCAGCTTCTAATGTGAATGGTATTGCTTATCAACATGCACAAAATGCTCACTTAGAAAATATTTTAAAACAAATTAATTATATTATTGATGTTCACCATCAATCCAAATCCTTAGAAAAAAGTGATGCTGAAGAAATTACCCAAGATAATCGTATTATTAACAGTTGGATTAATTTACAAATTTTTGTAAACACAATGCTTGATAATACTACTAATCCAAATCAATATACTAAGGATGGTATACCACTTTCTCCAGGTATTAGACAAGTTTTAGAAAAGAAGGAAGGTTTATTCCGTAATCATATGATGGGTAAAAGTGTTAATTATGTTGCACGTTCTGTTATTTCACCTGATATTAATATTGAAACCAATGAAATTAGTATTCCACCTCCTTTTACTGTTAAATTGACTTATCCAGAAGCTGTTACCTAATACAACGTTAACGAATTACGTCAGTGTGTTATTAATGGTCCAGATGTTTGGCCCGGGGCTACTCATGTTCAAGATTCTAATGATACTTTATTAAACTTAAAATCTCTTGATATGACTGTTAGAATGGCAGTAGCAAACCAATTATTAGCACCATCAATGGAATCTAATGATATGCAAATTCAAGCATATACAAATAAAAAGGTTTACCGTCACATTAGAAATGGTGATTATGATCGTATAAATCGTCAACCAACCCTTCACAAGCCATCTATTATGGCTCATACTGCTAGAATTCTTCCAAAAGAAAAAACTCTACGTATGCATTATGCTAACTGTAATACTTATAATACTGATTTTGATGTGATGAAATAAATCTTCACTTCTTACAAAATGAAACTACTAGAGCAGAAGCTATGCTTATTGCTAGAACTGATCTACTGATGATAGGGTTTTACGTGGTTTGATTCAAGATCATGTTTGTGCTGGTGTAGGTATGACGAGTAAGGATTCCTTCTTTGATAAAGGTGAATATATGCAATTAGTTTATGTTGCCTTAAGATGTGAAGGAGGTATTGGTGCTACAAATACAGAAGGTAATGGTAATATTGAAGATGATGTACCCATTGGTTTAAACGGTAGAGTTGTTACTCTCACACTTGCTATCATTAAGCCCTATCCAATGTGAACTGGTAAGCAAATTATTTCTACTATCTTATTAAATTTAACTGGTCATAACAAACCATTGAATTTAGAATTCAAAGCTAAAATTCCAGGAAGATATTGGGGTAAAGTTGCTGAAGAAGAACAAAAGGTAATTGTTTGTGACGGTTATCTTGCTCAAGGTATTATGGATAAGTCTCAATTGGGTGCTTCTGCTAACGGTTTAGTTCATGCTGTTTATGAAGTTTACGGTGCATCGCACTCTGGTAATTTATTATCTATTTTATCTCGTCTTTTAACTATTATCTTCAGAATTATCTTCAGCATACCGGTTTCTCTTGTAGAATGGATGATTTATTATTAACTCCTGAAGGTGATAAGATTAGAAAGGAAATTATTAAGATGAGTGTCATTGCTAGTAAGAAAACAGCTTTACACCACACTAATATTATTGATGAAAACGGATAATCTATCTTTAAGGAAAGTGAATATGATGATGAATTGAAGAAACATTTAGAACATATTATTCGTTCGGATGAAAGTCTTGCTAATTTAGATGGAAGTATAAAGGTAAGTTCAACAGTATTACTTCTGAAATTATTTCTTTCTGTATTCCAAATCATCTTTACAGAAAATTCCCAATTAATAACATGTAAAAGATGATAGTTTCTGGTGCAAAAGGTAGTAACGTTAATGTCAGTCAAATCTCTTGTTTACTTGGTCAACAAGAATTAGAAGGCCGAAGAGTGCCAGTTATAGTTTCTGGTAAAACACTTCCATCCTTCCAACCATTCGATACTTCTGCTAGAGCAGGTGGTTACATTGCTGGTCGTTTCTTAACTGGTATTAAACCACAAGAATACTTCTTCCACTGTATGGCTGGTCGTGAAGGTTTAATTGATACTGCTGTAAAGACCTCTAGATCCGGTTACTTACAAAGATGCTTAGTTAAGCATTTGGAAGGCTTAAGAGTACAATATGATAATACAGTTCGTGATAGTGATGGCAGTGTTATACAATTCTTATATGGGGAAGATTCTTTAGATGTTCAAAAGCAAAAGACTTTAAACCAATTTGGTTTCTGGACCAAGAATTGTTATGCTGCAGTTAATAAGTTAAAGCTTCAGATGGTTGTTTCCTCTCCATACATTATTGCTAATGAAGCTAAAAAGTGTATGAAGAAATCTGTTAAGAAGCCATCTAAATATGATACCTCCTTAAGTAAATATTCACCATCAAGATATATTGGTAGTACTAGTGATGCCTTCTATAAGAAACTTACTGAATATGTAGAAAGAATCCGGATCATATCCTTGTTGAAAAGGATAAGAATGGTAATGGTAAATCTGGTATTACTGGTAAGAAATTTAAGGCTTTAATGAACTTAAAATATATGTCTGCAGTAATTGAACCTGGAGAATCCGTCGGTTTATTAGCAGCTGAAAGTATTGGTGAACAAAGTACTCAGATGACTTTAAATACTTTCCACTTTACCGGTTTTAGTGCTAAGAACGTTACTCTCGGTATTCCCCGTTTACTTGAAATTATTATGACCGCTTCTGATCATATTCAAACTTCAATGATGACGCTTCCATTAAAGGATAATGTTTCAGACAGTATGTCTAAACGTATTTGTTGTCAACTTTCCAAGTTAGTTTTAGCTAATGTTATCAATCACTTAGAAGTCATTTAAACCTTAAAGAGTAAAGATAACTTCGGTAAAAGATATAAGATATACACTATTAAATTATCTTTATGGTCAAACAAGGATAGTACTGAAGAATATGAAGTTTCTACTAAAGTTATTGAAAAACGCATTCTTTTAAGATTCATTAAAGGTATGAAAAAGGCTATTCAAAAGGTTCTTAAAGCTTCTGTTAAGGCATTGCTGAAGAAAGAGAAGAAGCTGATGCTATCATTGGTGTAGAACTTGGTTCCTTTGAAAATGGTGAAATTAGAAATGGAGAAATTGATTACTTAGATAATCCATCTTCAAGAATTGTTATGGGTCAACCAGTACATAATGGTACGGGATCATTTGATGTATTATTACCAATAAATTCTTAAAAAAATTTTTTTTTTTAAGTAACTGAATATTAAATCCTCTCCATAATAATAATAATCCTTAAAAGAAATCTTTTTTTTTTTTTTTTTTTTTTTTTTTTTATAATAAAATCATATATATATATTATGCTATATTTATAATTATTATTACTTTTTATTTTTTATTTTTATTTTTTTTTTCCTTTTAAAAAAGTATTCTATTACCATCTTTTTATTTTTATTTATTTATTTTTTTCTTTTTTTATTATATACAAAATTAATTTAAATATTATTCTAAGTTTCATATTCTAGTTTCATAATGAATTTAGATAAAAAAAATTATTATAATAATTTATATCCATAATATTTAAAAAAAAAAAAAAAAAAAAAAAAAAAAACTAATTTATTCCTTTTATTTATTATTAAAATATACATAAAAAGAAAATAAATACTAGAGATTATTAATTAAATTTTAGAAAAAAAAAAAAATCTTTTAATAGAAACAAACTTTTTAATAAGCTACTTAACAATTCAAAAAAAAAAAAAAAAAAAAAAAAGAAACTTCGTATAATCTTTTGAAGTTTAAAGTATTTTAATACTTAAAAACTTCAATTATAAAATATTATTATTTTTTTTTATTATTATTATTTTTTTTTATTATTATTATTTTTATTTTATTTTTATTTTATTTCTATTTAATTTTGCTTTTATTATTATTATTATTATTATTATTATTATTATTATTATTATTATTATTATTATTATTATTATTATAATTTTTTTTATTTGTCATTTATTGTATGTCTATTTTATTATTATTACTAAAAAAAAATCTTCTTTTCTCGTTTCTATATTTATGAATACTATATTATTATTATTTTTTTTATTTTGTATATTTATTTTTTTATTTTTATTTTTTTTAATGAAATATATATATAGAAGAGTATTACTTTATATTACTCAATATAATTATGCCCTAGGTTTATTATCTTCTCTCATTAATAATATATTAACAATTTTCTTTACAAAGTTATTCTTCTTTCTTTGTTGACTATTGTAATTTTCTATTAATTTTTGAATTTTTTGTAGTAAGAATTTAGTAGTTAAATACATTAATATAATATAATATATATTTATAGTTTTATTTTGGTATAAAATAAATAAATAAATAAATAAATAATAAATTAAAAAAGTAATTCTATTTTACCATATGGTAATGTATTGTCATTAGCACTTAATGAAATAAATAATTCAAATGGTACAGCCCAAACACAAATGGCAAAGAAACAAACAATTTCATCAAATGGGAAGTAATTTCTAGTGAAATAATTAAACCATACAAAATGATCGACTATAACAAGTACTAAATTTTGAAATTTATTTTTCATTTTTATTTTTTTAAAAAAGAAATCAATATATATATGCATATATTATTATATTTATAAATATAAATTATTAAAACTTACTACATGATAAAATAAAGGAAGGACTTGAAATTTGAATATCTGGAAAATTATCTAATAGTATGCTATAGGTTAAATGACAGAATATTGAAAATATTACTCTAAAGAATGGTAATTCATCAAAGAGCCATAATAATATATATATTATCATTACAGTCTTTTTTTTTTTTTTAATTTTATTTTTAATAATATAATAATAAATCATCATAATATGTAATGAATATAATGAAGAAAAATAATGTTAATATAATATTATTATTTTTAAAATTCTCGGGTAAAAAAAATTATATTTTATTTATTTCGAAGATTATTTAATATACCCAAATTGAATATTTAATGACTTTTCTAGTCATTACGGTATTTTCTTCAACAAGTTCTGCAAGGTAATAAAGTGTACATGCTTTATTTATTTATTTATTTATTTATTATTATTTTTTTTTTATAAGAAAAAAAAAATAAAACAAAAGAATTTTTGTATAAAGAAATTCAATTTAAATATATTGTTATATAAATTTTAATTCATTAATGAATTATTTTATTTAAATTAATATTTATAAATAAATTATAAAAATAATAATATACCTAAACTTAATATTACAAATAAGAATGCAAGTAAATAACCAGAATATTTGATAAGTGTAAATATCATTTTTTAATTTTTATTATATTATAATTGTTATTGTTACTGTTATTCTTGTATTTTAATTGTTCACTTTATCTATTTTAATATAATAAAAATTTTAATAGCCTATTAGTTTTGCTATTTAAATATGAAATGTTATTATTTAATGTAATAGTGCTGATTTTTTATATTAATTTAATTGAAATTTTGTTTTACAAATTATAATTGATATTTAATGAAAATCATTTTATAATTAAAATTTTTAAAATTTTCATTCTTACTTTTTAAATATATATATTTAATTTTATCTTATTAATTTTGAAATTTAATTGATAGATATATTTTTATTTTTAATAATATTATTATTTTATTATTATTTTTTTTTTAAAAAAAAAAAAAAAAAAAAAAAAAAAAGAAAAATAATTAATATTCGAAAATATTATAAAACTAATAAAAAAAGATAAATAGTAAATTTTTTTTATATTATTTATTATATTATTTAAATAATAAAAATAAAGTAATTTTTTTAATTAAAATTTATATATATATATATAATAAATATATTATTATTAATTAAAGTTATTTTAATATTAAAACAAATAATAAATAATAAATACTATCTTCAAAAAAATCGTATATAGTTAATTTATTGGATAATAAAATCTTTTCTGTATTAACAGGTTAGTTCATTAAAAAGTTAAAGTGAATAAGGGATATTAAAATAAAAAAAAAAAAAAAAAGCATTATAATTCATTATAGTTATTTGATAAAATAAGTAAATATATAAATAAATAATAAAAATACAAATATATTAATCATAAATTATTTATTGTATATTTTATAATTCAAAGTAAAATTCATAATTAATTATAAAATAATAAATATACATATATGTAATATATATTTCTTTTTTATCTTTTTTTGGTTAAAATTTATTTGTTAATTAAAATTAACTCATGGAATCAGATGAACACATAAAATTATTTCATAAATTATATTAAAACATTATATATTTCAATACTAATTCTGAATCTATATTTTAATTTTTCCATGGTATAAAAATAAAAAAATTAAATAATTAAATAATAAATAATAATAATCAATAATAACAAAAAAATTACTACTTTTTTTATCTTCACCTAATGATAATTATTGATATTACAAATTATAAATAGTTAACATATTGCTTTATTCATTTATATATATATATATGTTTTTTTTTTGTAGGTTCAAATTTTAAATACATAAAATCTTATAACCTTGTTTGTAGTAACAAGAAAAAAATATATATATTATATTTATACACATAAAATATAGTATTAATAAGAAAAAAAATTGTATAAATGTATGCATTATACATTTGTTAATATATTAAATTACATGATTTAATTAAATTTTTAAAAAGATCATTTATTATAATTTATTTTAATTTATTGGAGAAATTAAATATGAATTTTAGTATACAAAGTTTTTAATATCTGAGAATACTTTGAGAATACTTTATTTATATTTAATTTTTTTTTATTTTTAAATTTTTAAATATATATATATATATAAAAACTAAAAAGAAACTGTCATTTCAATCTTATTTAAATATAATTATAATAAAATAAAGCTTTAAAAGGAAGTATAGATTAGGAATTTGTAAGTGTTATATAATAATATATATTTATTTTTTATGAATACCTTTTTGAATTTAATACTATGCAATTATTTGTGAATAATAATATTCAAATAAATAATGTATTGATAATTTAAATATAATAATGAAAAAAAAAAAAAAAAAATTAAAATATTCCAAATATTTTCCAAATTATTTTAAATATATACATATATTCATATATACATATATATGTTTTTATCTTTTTTATTATAATTATTATAATTATTATTACTATTATTATAATTATTATTATTAGTAGTATTATTAGTATTATTATTATTACTATTATAATTATTATTAGTAGTAGTATTATTAATATTATTATTATTACTATTATTATAATTATTATTAGTGGTAGTAGTATTATTAGTATTATTATTATTATTACTATCATTATTATTATTATTATTATTATAATTTTTTCTTCCTTTTTATATTGAAATAATTTATTTTGATATCTTATATTTGTTAATATGTTTTTTATATATTTTAATGAATAATATTGATTATTCATTAAATACATTAAATGAAAAGAAATTGGTAAAAGTAAATGTTATATATGACTTAATTATGTCTAAATTATATATTATAGGTCTATATATATTACATAAATTCCTTTTTTCTTTTTTTCCTTTTTGAAAAAAAAAAATAAGTTAAAGATTTAAATATTTGTATATTAAAGACTTTCTTTTTCATTTATTATAAAATGAAAATTAAATATACTGTTGAAAAATAAAATAAAATAAAATAAAATAAAATAAAATAAAATAAAATAAAATAAAATAAAATAAAATAAAATAAAATAAAATAAAATAAAATAAAATAAAATAAAACAAAATAAAATAAAATAATATTTAATAGTTATTAATATATACCTTATATATTTTGATTCAATTCTAACAAATATTTAATTTCATTATTTTATAAAGTTAAAAGAAAATATTATTATAAAATATCATATTAAATTAATGGTCCAAAATTATTAATTCCACGAGTTATATAAAAAGAATTAAATCAAAATGGACAGCTATCAAATAGATAATGCTTGTATGAATATATACACTTCTCTTGACCAGAATAAAAGAAATGAAGCCGAAAAATATTTAAAAATATTATTTCCAACATACAATGATTCTTCAACTTCTGCAAATGAATTGAATGATTCATCTTCTAATGGTGGACCTTTTGAAACAATTCAAAAATGTCATACTGTATTAGAACAAACAAAATCAGCATATACGCAATTATATTTAATAAATCTTTTACAAGAATTAACAATTCATTGGCAAATTTTTAATGTTGACCAAAAAACAATAATGAGTATGAATTTATGAATAGGAATATTGCATATTTTGTTTCAAATAAATATATAATTTATTGTATAACTTTATTCAAATCAAATAAATATATAATTTATTGCATAAATTTATTCATATTTCAAATAAATTATATTTATTTTTCATAAATATAAAGGAAATTTCATTTTAATGTATTTAGGCACACATTGTCCTTTTGAGCAATTTGTTATAAATTCTATATCAAAATATTTTACATTAATAACTAAACTGGTATATACAATACAATTTAAAGTATTATTGCAAAATATTTTTTTATATTTACAATTAAAAATGGTCATTATTTTTTTATTAGGGTTGGTTTGATTCAGATGAATTTAGAGAAATTGTTAATGATTTTTCAAAATTTATAGAGGTAAAACATCAAATTTCATAAAATAATGGATAAAAAAAAGAAAAAAAATTTTCTCTTTATTTATTATTATTATATATATACATATTTCCTTACATAATAAAATATAAATATAGTCATCTCCAGTACTTCGACTTTCTGGATTTCAAGTATTAGCTTTCTTTGTTACTGATATGAATTTACCATCTCAAATTTTAAAAAATATATCTAGAAATAGAAAGACTGGTAAATATTATAAAATAAAATATTATTTTAATATAAATATAATTTTTTAATAAATAATATTAACAGTTGTTTAATTATTATTTATTATACTTTAAATTCAGTCGTTAATTTTAGAGATTCCCAATTACATCAGATTTTCAGGTTGTCATTGTCAACTTTATTGAATTTAATTCAAGGAAAAAATATGTTAGATATAGGTAATAATTCTAAATTAATACTATTAATGAAATCATTATTACTTTATTTTAAAATATTTAATAAAAATATATGTTAATTTAATATATTTATATATATATATATATATATATATATTTTTTTTTTTTTTTTTTTTTTTTTTTTTTTTTTTTGAAATATTAATAATTATAATAAATTAACTGTAATTATAATGCAATAAAAGATGATCAAAAACTAGCTGAAGTTATATTAGATTTAATAAAAGCATGTTTAACTTTTGATTTTATTGGTACAAATGTTGATGAATCAACTGAAGATATTGGCAGTGTTCAAGTAATTATAATTAAATTCGATATATTAATCAATAATCATATATATCTATATAAATATATTAAAATATAACAATTTTAATTATTTAATTTACTATTAAAGATTCCAGTTGCTTGGAGACCAACATTATCGGATCCATTAACATTACGAACTATATTCCATACATTTAAATTATTAAATCCTCCAAAATCAGCAAAGGTATGATAATCAAATTATTTAATTGATTACTAATTTAAATTGAAATAATATATTTAATTTAATTATACTTTGCTTATATAAATATATAACAAAGGCATTTGAATGTATATCTGTATTAGTAGCAACTAGACGTACATTATTTAGTGAAGAAGAAAGAGCAAAATTTATAAAATCTATTATGCAAGAATTAATTAAAATATTACATTCACCTCAGGCATTTAATGATCAATCTAATTATCACGGTAATACATTAACCTATTAAATTTTTGATGAGTGATATAATAATAATTATTATAAACGTATATATATATATGTCTAATTAAATTTGTAATATATTTTCATATATATAAATATAATATAGAATTTTGTAGAATATTGGTAATATATTTTTATTTATTTTCATTTATTTTTATTCTATTCATTTATATATTAGTAATTATCATTTAACTGCAGTTAAACTTGATTATATTAATATAAATGTATATATATATATATATATATATTTTATTTTTTTTTTTTTTTTTTTTTTTTTTTGAATATAACTGAATAAAAATCATAAGTCAAGGTTTAAAACAGTATATCAATTAAGTGATATCTGTAAAATTGATATATATCAAGAATTTATTAATATTGTTACTGATTTTACCATAAAAAGTTTACAATCTCTTCAAGTAATTCTATTTATAATATATTTTGATAAAAATATTATTTACAACAATTTATATATATATATATATATATATAATAATAATAATAATAATAATAATAATAATATATATATATATATATTAAAAATGATTATTTAAATTTTATTAATATTCTAGACTTCATTAAATAGTATACAATATTTATTAGTATTTTGGTCAAAAATGGTTACAACAGTTGGTCAATCAAAACCACAAGAAGATGAGGATTTACATGAAATGACATCACAAGTATTTAAAAATAAATAAATTTAAAAAATAAATAATTCAAAATTTATATTATTTTGTTATTAAACTAACAATAAACACATATACTCTTAAAAAAAAAAAAAAAAAGATTATACAAGCATTTTTAAATGCAAGAATTGAAAATAATATTGAAGAAATAGAAGAAAATTTAGATAGAGATGCAAATATAACGATTCTTGAAAATTTATCAAACCTTATAAGATTTTCATATAAAAACAATAGTATATTCTTAATAAAATACATTGAAATGCTTGCTATAGATTATAGAGTATATAATTTTAAAATTGAATAATAATTTTCTTAATTTTCTTTTTATTTGTATATATAAATTAAAATATTTAACTTGATAGTAATAGTAATAATTAATAATTTTTTATAATTCTATATAAATTATAAGGATATTATAGATAGAATTATAAGTAATAGTATACCAATTCAAGTTCAAGAATCAATAAAAAAAATTGAAGGTATGTAATAATATTATTTATTATCTTAATAATTAATAAATTTATTTACTATAAGAATTTATTTATTTAATATACATTTATTTAATATTTATTATTAAATATTAAAGATAAATTTGTATGGCTTATTAATGTTTGTGCCATGGTTGTTGGTTCAAGGTAGTGTTTTATATATTATTTATTATTTATCTATATGATATAATTTTATTAAAATACTTTAATTATTAAATATTTATATATATAATGTTGTAATTTTTGCATAATTATAATAGAATTCCATATCAGGTATAAATACTATATAGATACATTTAATATTTATTATTTATTAAACAATTATTAATTAAAAAATTAACAATTATAAAGAGTTCTGATGAAGACGATATAATTGATGGTGGTATGTATTTATATATACGTTGTAAAAATAAATGTTATAGAAATAAAAATTAAAAATATAATATATTCGTAATTTATTTTTTATATATTCTAAATTCATAAATAAAAATTTCAAATTGTTAAATAATATAACAAATAGAAATATGTTGTAAGGTCATGCAATTATTAAATTTAAATCAAATGTGGATGACACAAGTAAATATTAAAATTAAATATTATTAAAAAAAAAAAAAAAAAAAGAAAATGCATAGTAATAATAATTTTATATATTAGAAACCCATGTTTATACCAAATAATAAACTAGAAATGTCATTCATTAATTTTTTTAGTAATTTTAGAAAAAGTTATATTGGTAAATTTTTAATGTCTTTTTTTTTAGAAAAATAAAAACATAATTATTATAATCATTATCATAAATGAATAAATTACTAATTTAAATATTGAAAAACATATATATATATATAAGGTGACACTAATCAAAGAACTTCAAAGGTACATTTTTATAAATATATATAATTAATATTTATAAAAATAAAATAAAAAAAAAAAAAAATTATTTTTTAATAAATAAATATTACTATTATCATACGACTTTTTTTATCACTTTATTTAAAATAGGTTTTCCAACCATTATCTGAAATGTTTTCAATTAATGATCAATACTTATTAATGGATTATATTTTCCAAAAAATGTACTTATTTCATATAGAATAAAATAAATAAATTAATTTATAAATAAATCATATAATTAATTAAAAAAAAATTTTATTTATTTATTTATTTATTTATTTATTATATAATTATTAGAATAACCAATTTAAAATGCTGGGCACGGGATAAAACTATCATTTCAGAAACATTAGATTTATTTAATGATTTAACATCTGGGTATGTTATATATAATTAATTAATTCAAATGCTATAATTAACTTTTTATGATCATTAATATTTTTTTAAAAAATTTATATATATTTATACAATATTTTTTATTTATTTATTTATTTATTTATTTATTTATTTATTTATTTATTTATTTATTTATTTATTTATTTATTTATTTATTTAATATTTATTTAAAATACAGTTATTCATCAGTAAGAATAATAAGAAAATTAGATACAGCAAAATATATCTTAGCAAATCATTATAATTTCCAATTTTTAGAAATTCCAGAAAATTTTAAGAAAAATAGATTGACAGTATGAATATTTAATTTTTTTTTTTTAAATGATTATTTTTAGTATTAATATTAGCACATCTAATAGAAAATAAAACAAAACAAAAACAAAAAACAAAAACAATAATAATAATAATAATAATAATGAAATAAAATAAAATAAAAAGTTATAATCTCAATATTTATTTATATAATTTATTAAAATATAATAGTATTATTCATCATTATCTAGATTATTATTTGCTGATGATACATATGAAACAGAATTTAATGAATTTTTCAAAAATCATGATATAAAATTAAAGGAATTAGAAAAATTAAATGATATAGAAAGTTTTAGACAAGAAAATGTTAGAGTAAGTAAATTATTTATATTTAGAATCATAGCTAATATATACTTTGTAGTTTAATAAATTAAAATTAAAAAAATTCGATTTATACTAATCATAAATCATTTCAAATATTTAATTATTATAAATATTATTACTGTCATTATTAAATATATTATTTTTTAACCATAACAATTTAATAATACTTTTTAAAAAAAAATAAAAAATAAAAAATAAATAAATAAATAAATAAATAAATAGTGTATTATAGAAGGAATATTCAGAGATTTAAGGTAATGATTAAATAAATAAATTGTATTGTTTTTCTTATAAAACAACAACAGCAACAATAATAATAATACATAAACTAAAGAATTTTTTTTTTAAATAATTTCATTTTCATTATTAAAGAGGTTTTACCATGGCATGTACTCAAAAAAGAAACTTTTGGTTATTCTTTGATTGGATTTATCCATATCATGATGTAATTTTAAAAGCTATAGAATCCAATTATGATCATCCAGTATCTATTACAGTATTAAGATTCTTATCAGAACTTGCATACAACCGTTCTTCAAGATTAAACTTTGAAATTACATCAGCGAATGGGTAATTATATAATATTATATTATATTTTAATGTAATATATATATTTCTATATAATAAATATAATAATTCTATTGATTTAAATAAATATATATATATATATAACAAATATCCATAAATATAGAATTTTATTATTTAGGGAAATCTCAAAAATTATTGGTACTTACGGAAATTTAATATTAACTCGTATAACAACAGAAGATAGAAAATATACTGATATATATAAAGGAATAATTGTTTGTTTGTAAGAATTTTAAAATAAATAAATAAATAAATAAAAAAAAATGAAAAAAAAAAAAAAAAAAAAAAAAAAAAAAATATATATATATATATATATATATATATATATAATAGAAATAATAATAATATATGATTATGATTATGATTATTATTATTATTACTGTATAGAAAAGATTTTTTATACTACATAATGAATATTAAAATAATATAATTTATTAATAAATATAGTAATATTCTTGAAAATGCTTTTAAAGGGAGATATATAAGCTTTGGAGTTATGAAATTGTAATTATACAAATATTATAACATTATATATTTATTATTTTATAGTATTTTATAAAAAATATAAATATTAAATTTGTAATAATTTTTAACAATCTTATTTATATATATATATATGAAGATATGGTGATAAAGCATTAACAGAAGCTATAAATACTTATTATAAATTAATGCTTTATGTTCCTTTGTCTGATATGATTGTAATATACATAATTTAATATAATAAATATTGATTATTAATTTTAATATATATATATATATATTTAAATTTTTTTTTTTTTATTTTAACTTATTATTTATCATATCACAATAATAAATAAAGAATATCCCAAAACTCTCAAAAGTATTAATATTCTTTTTTTATAAATATTTATTTTAATTAAATAATTAAAGTATTAAAATATAATAAGTTTTTTTAATTAAATGATCGAAAATATTTAAATATTAAATCAATATTATTAATTAAATATTTTAATATTTTATTAATTTTTTATAAATATAGGCACATTTCTCGTTATTAGAAACATTTAGTAACGAACAAATGATGGATGCAGATAATTTCAATTCAGAGGCTTTCTTATATATTATAAAATCATGTGCTGAAGGAATCAAACTTTTCAATAGTTCTATATCCACTGAAGCTTGTGCTGTTATTAATCAAATTTGTACAACCGTATTTAAAGAAAATGAAAAGAGTATTAATTCAAATAGTAAACCCCATATTATTGTTGAATTTTTAAATCAATATCCACAAACTCTATCCTTCCTTCTTCATAATCTTTTAGATGTTGTTATTTTTGAAGATTGTCCAAATAATTGGTCATACTCTCGTCCTTTATTAGGTTTAATTATTTTAGCTAAAGATGTAATTCTTTTTTATAATTTAAATAATAATAATAATAATAATGACAATAATAATAATAATGATAATGATAATGATAATAATAGTTTTGATAATTAATAATGATTGATTCTAATATTGTTCATAATATTATAAAAATAATAATAATAATGATAAAATACATAGGAATTTATATCTTATTCAAATAAATTAATACAATGTCAAATACCCGAAAGAAAGGAAGATTTCTCACAGGTAATACAATTAATAAATAAAAGTCAATAAAAATATTAATTTTAAATTTTTTAATATTATTCAAAAATATTTTATAATATTGAACTATATATGTATATCAACAGCAAATGGCAAAATTAATGGAAAATGTAGAAGATAATCTTTCCAACAAAAATAGAGATACTTTTACTCAAGTAAGTTAAAAAAATAAATAAATAAATAAAATAAAATAAAATAAAATAAAATAAATAGTAGAAATATTAATATAAAGTACAGATTGAATAAAATAAAATAAAATAAAATAAAATAAAATAATATTAAAATTAAAATTAAAATTAAAATTAAATAATTTGAGTGAATTTTATGAATATCCATTAATTTTAAATTAATAATATATATATATATATATATATAAATCATCTCTAATCATAAAACATTAGAATCTTGTTGTATTCAGAAGAGAAATGAATAATAATATGGTTGCCTTAGTTAATATTAATGATAATAATAATTCTTATATAAATGTTACCAATGACGACAGCTCTATGATGACAGTTCTATGATGCAATAATAATTAATATATTTGATTAATTTTTTTTAAAATTAAAACATTATTATTAAATATATTAATATATAAATTTTTAATAATAAAAAAAAATAAAAAATAAAAAATAAAAAATTAACATTAATATATAAAATAATGATAAAATAATGAAAAAATAAATTATAAAAATAAAATAATAAAAGGTTTAATAAAAAAAAATTAAATATAAATAATAATTTACATGAAAAATAAAATATAATAAAATTTTAATCTGTATAAAAATAAATGAATGATTTTATTTTATTTTATTTTTCATGATATCTATGCTTTTTTTATTATTTTCTAATTTTATTATTATTATTATTATTATTATTATTATTATTATTATTATTATTATTATTATTATTATTATTATTATTATTATTATTATTATTATTATTATTATTAATTTCTATTTATTATCATCATATGTAAAATGAAAATATGATGAATATATAAAAATAATTATATAATATAAATAATTATTATATAAATTTTCTTTTATATAAAATAATTTAATCTAAAAATAATTTAAAAGATAATTTTTTTTTTTTTTTTTTTTTTTTTTTTTTTTTTTTTTTTGTTGTTGTTGTTGTTGTTGTTGTTGTTGTTGTTGTTAGTGCTTGACCAGTACAGCATTTGGTGGTAATTCTCTTAATTGAACATTATCAATTAGAGATGGGAAATTTATACCATCACCTAATTATTATAATATATATATTATAATATATATATAATTAATTAATGAATTAAATAAATGAATTAAATTAATAATCAATTAATTTGGGAAATATTTTCTTTTTGAAAAGAAAAATATATATATATACATATTAACTCCCAAATAAATTGAATAATATTATTAATTAATAAAAATAAAAAAAATAAAAAGAATAAAAAAAAAAAAAAAAAAATGAAATATACCATATGGTGGAACTTTTACTGGAAGAAGCATTAACCACCATGGACTATAAAAATAATATTAATAAAAATTTATATATTGCATTAATTTCATAAATTAAATATATATATATATTATTTTAAAGTTTTAATAAAGTTGAATTATCATTATTATATGATTAAGATTATGATTATTACTTACGTTCTTAAACCAATATTAAAGAACATTTTATAATTTGTTTTATATCCCAAATCATATTCATTAATATAAACATTTCCATCTCTTTTTGCTTCTCTTGAATAATAACTATTTTCACTATATTCAATAGTAGTTTGATCTTATTATATAAATAATAAATATATTGTTAAACTATTTACAATATATATCAATATATATTAATCATATTAATCATATTATTTTTGTGATATTAATGTATATTATTTACTTGTCAATAATAAATATAAATGGAAAAAGTATAATCCACCAACACAAAATATTAGCGAAAAGTTCAAAAGCATAATAAAGAATAAAAACAGTTCTTGAATGGTATAAAATGGTATTCTACCATTCTATAATTGATTTATAATTATATATTAGTAACTAAATTTATTAATATATGAATTACATATATTAAAATTATTCTTATTTTAAACGAAAAAAGGTTTTATTATATAAAAAATATTTTACCTGAAATTTTTCATATGCTTCATATACCGGTAAAATTGATAAAATTGCAAAATATATATTACCAATTAATAAATATTGTAAAAATAAAACGAAATATCTATGGTTGTTATATCCAACACAATTATTAACCCACTAATAAAGATTGTATTTCATATTTTTATTATATAAATTTTTAAAATATTTAATAAAAATATATTAATTAATAATAATAATAATAATATCAAAATTTTATTTATATTATTAAATCTATTTATACTTACAGGGCACTAATAATTAAGAAAAAAATAATTTATATATATTATATATATATATTTTTATTCAATATTATTTTATAATCATCAAAAAAAAAAAAAAATAAAAAATAAAAAATAAAAAATAATAATAATAAATATAAATATATATATATATATATATATATATATATATATATATATATTAATTATTATATTTACATGATGATCCATTCTTAATTGACATCTATTTTAATTATATAAAACATATATATATATTATTTATTGTTTAATTATTATTATTATTATTATTATTATTATTATTATTATTATTATTATCATTACTTTTTACAAATTCTGCAATGATGTGTTCTAGGAGGCTTTGCTACTTGACCTAATTTAAGTTAAAATAAAAATTGTTAATTAAATTTATATATATATATATATATTTAGTATATTTGTATAAAATTGAATAATATCAACTACTGAATAATCATTATGTTTATACATACAATGTTTGCAAATTAACATACTACCAAAATCTGGAAAATCTTCTTCCATACAAGCATCTATATCAAACTTTTTACATTCCAAAATTAAAAAATATATATTTAAATTACCATGAAATATAATATTTAATTTAATACATTCTATTAAATATGAATTCTTTTGAATATATATTGTATTATTAATATCTTTTTATTACAAATAATTACATTTTCATCTAAACCATCTTCAAAATTTAATAATTGTTGTTTTTCGTCTTTCTCTATATCAATAACAATATTATCTTGTTCATTTGGTATATTTGAACTTGAAGAGCCTTGAACTTCAATAATTTCATTATCGCTATTATTATTTGCTTCATTTTGTTGATTCTTTTCTTGTTGCTTTCTTAAATAATTATCCATTTTCTTCCAACGTAAATATTGTTGCTTATCTACTTTTCCTGGATCCGTACTTAAACATTCATAGTAATTGAATAATATAAGTATAACAAGATAAATACTACATATTGATTGTACTGTAGCAAATGCAGTTCTCGAAAATTTAGGTTCTTTACCAAATAGATAATCTAATTCTGCTGGTAATAATGCCGAAAAGTAAGCATATAATGCAATTGAAAATAATATAACTACGAGACACATTAAAATTAATCCCATAAGTCTCATTATTATTTGGATAAATGATTCGATAAATGATTTAAAATTTTCCTTTGTTGATGCCCATAACAATGCCATTTTTATTATTTAATAATATCAAAAAATATGGAATAATTATTTAAAATATTTTTTTATTGATTTATTTGATATTAAATAAAATGTTTTTTAAAAGCAAAGAAAAAAAAATGATAATATAAATCTAATTTTTAATATGTAAATCAATTTTTTATAAAATAAATAAACATATTTATTTAAATTATTAATTTTTATTTCTCTTAAAATTTAAAAATTAAATTTGAATTTATACTATAATATTTCAATATTGATATAATATCGTTATAACTTAAAAGTTATATTTATTTTTTAATATTTAATTTATTTAGAAATAAAAAATCTTTATTATTTTAAAATAAATTATTATATTCAACTTCAATTTGCCTTTTATCAACGACTTTTCAAAATTTTCTGAAGAATTTTTAAATTATTATCATAAATATATATTATTATTTTTCCAATAAATTCTTATTTATTATATTTATAATTTACTTTTATAAATATAATTAAAAATTGTTCGTCAAAAAAAAAAAAAAAACTTTTTTCTTTTACTTTAAAATATTTAATTTTATATTTTTTTTTTTTTTTTATTTTATTTTTATCTTTATTTTTAGTTTTATGTTTAGTTGTTTTTTTTTTATTAAATATATATTTTTATTTTACATTTAATATTATTATTATTATTATTTATCGCTTTTTATCTATTTACGTATTTATTAATTTTAAAATTTTCATTTAAGAAAAATAATAACATCTTATAAATATAAAGAATTATTGTGGATTCAAATTCTCCTTTTTTTTTTTTTTAATAATTTAAAATATATTAAATAACTTTATTATTTAATAAATAAATTAAAATTTATCTTGAGGTGCTTAATAAAACTCTTTTTTCTTCTCTTAAAAACTCTGGTTATGTTTAAAAATTATATATATGTCATATATGTCATCCAAAATTTTTTGAAGAAAAAATTTTAAATTAAAAATAAATTTATATATATATAATTAAGAAAAGAAAAATAATAAATATACATAAATATAATGTTAAGGAGTCACACAGAATGTGGTGTATACATGTATACACATACAAAATTTATATTTTATATATTTATTTATTTATTAATTATTATTTTTATTTCTTATGATAAAAAGACTCAGTTATTTAATATTATACATTATTTCAATATTTAATCTATTACATACATTATATCATTAGAAACTTTATAATATCTTAATGTACATTACTTAACATTCCCCCTACAATAAGTATTATAAAATTTATATATATATATATATACATACATACAAATAATGAAATAATAATAATAATATATTTAAAACTATATATACAATTATACAATTAATGAAAAATAATATATTTTTTAACTATATATACAAACAATGAAAAAACATAGTTTTTTTTTTTTTTTTTTTTTTTTTTTTTTTTTAATCTGTAAAAGTCAAATTTGTAAAACGATTCATTTTTATGCCTGTAATGCTTTTTATTAGAGGATCGGCTAACATGTTTTCTGTGTTAATATATTTTAATATAATATTATTGTTATTTATTTCTTCTTGTATAAATTTATATCTAGTATCTATGTGTTTATATCGGCCTTTTGAATTTGTATCTTGAGCTATTGCTATACAAGCTTTATTATCTACCATAATTTTTATTTTTATTTCTTTATTAAAAGTTTCCTTGAATAAATTTTTAAACCAAATACCTTGTTTGTCACATTCAGTTAAACTTACAAATTCAGCTTCTGCTGTGGATAGAGTTACGCTTTTTTGTTATTGAGATTTCCATGAAATTGGACTATCACCAAGTAAGAAAATAAAACCCCTAGTGGATCTTCTTGTTTTTTCATCACTTGCAAAATCTGAATCAGAATATCCAATGAATCTGTTTCTTTTATTATAACATATTGATTTGTTAATTGTTCCTTTTAAATATTGTAATATGTGCATTAATGATCCATAATCCACTTCGGTTGGATTTTCACAATTTCTTGAAGCTTGGTTTACTGCAAAAGATATGTCAGGTCTGGACTTTACTGCTATATAAAGAAGAGCACCAAGTAAAGATTTATATTCCCCAGCATTAACCAAATTTGAATTTTTTCTTTCAAAATCTGTTACATTTCTGCAAGGCGTTTTGACACTCTTTGTTTTATTTATCTTATATTTTTTGATGATCTTGTTGATGTAATCTATTTGATTTATTTTGTATCCATCTTTAGTTTTATATATATTGATACCGATTATTTTATTTGCATTTGATTCTTTTGAAATCTTATATTTACCTTTTAATTTATTAATAACATAATTTATTTCATTGTCCTTTTTCGTTATTAAAATATCATCAACATATAATGTTAGTATATAAATTAATTTATTATTTTTATTGTATTTACCAAAAAGACGTTTATCTGTATTGTATTTTTTAAAACCAATACTAATGAGAAAATGTGATATTTCTTTATACCACATTCTACCAGCTTGTTTTAAACCATATAGAACCTTCTTCAATAGCCAATATTTATTTTTATTATAGTTTTTATCACCTAAAGGTATTTTCAGATATATTTTTTCTTCTAAATCTGCATTTAAGTATGCAGCTTTAATATCTAATTGTTTAAGGTTTCATTCATTTAGGGAGGCTATAGCGACTGTTAATCTGAGACTATCGGCTTGAATTGTTAGCGAATATGTTTCAATAAAATCTTGCCCAGGTATTTGTTGGAAACCACGATCGACTAGTATTACCTTTTTTTTGTTATTATCCTTTTCAGTGAATACCCATTTAGTATCTATTATGTGTACATTTATTGGAATTATATTAACTACTTCCATTACATTGTTGTTATACATATTTGAAAGTTCTTCTTTGATGGCTAATTTCCATTCATTGCTGTCTTCTGAGTTGATGACTTGTTCGTATGTATTTGGAACGTTCGTAATAATGTTCATAACTTTGTGTCGTTTGTTATATTTATTTTTAAATTTTTCTTTTCTTAAATTTAATGGCTCGTTATCTGAATCATTATATTTACTTTCTTCTTCGAGAAATCTTTTATTATTTATATTATTTTTATTGTTATCATTATTGTTTAAATTATTATTATTTAGATTATTATTGTCAATTAAACTATTTTTATTTAAATATTTATATGTTGATTATTATTAAAAGAATTATTATTTATATCATTAATATTGTTTTAATTATTATTATTATTATTTAAATTATTGTTATTATTTAAATTGTTATTAATAAATAAATTATTATTATTCAAATCATTATTATTCAAATCATTATTATTATTTATATCGCTATAATTACTATTATTTATATCATTATTATTATTATTATTATTATTATTATTATTATTATTATTATTATTATTATTATTATTATTATTATTATTATTATTATTATTATTATTATTATTATTATTATTATTATTATTATTATTATTATTATTATTATTATTATTATTATTATTATTATTATTATTATTATTATTATTATTATTATTATTATTATTATTATTATTATTATTATTATTATTATTATTATTATTATTATTATTATTATTCATATCGCTATAATTATTATTATTCATATCATTATTATTATTTATGGAATTTTTTAATTATAAATCATTCATAATATCATTAGAATTATTACTTTCCCCCTCAATTAATGAATCCTTGAAATCTATAAGAGAGTCAAAATATTTATTGCAAAAGAAAGTAGTATTGATAGAACCAGGCATGTCTTCTAAAAAATATACGTTTCTGGCAGTAATAATAGAATTAGTAGAACCATCTTAAATCTTATAACCAAGAAAATCACCTGCATAGCCAAGGAAAATTCCAGGTTTGGAATTATTATCAAATTTGTTGGATTTATGATTATTATAAAAAAAAAGGCTTTACAACCAAAAACTTTAAGATGTGTAATATCAAAGGGTTTGTTGAAAAATAATTCATTAGGAATTTTATTATCAATATTCTGATGAGGGTTAATATTATACAAATAAACAGCGCATAAAATAACAAAATCCTAGAAATTAGGAGAAAGTTTAGCAGAATTCAATAAAGTCGTTTAAAGTTTGGTTCAAGCGTTCAGCACGACCATTTTGCTGAGGATTTCCTGGAGTAGAATGAATAAAATTAATACCTTTAGATTCCATAAATTTAATTAAAATTTTATTAATGTATTCTGTACCATGATCAGATTTAACATTAATTATTTTGAAAGAGGTAGTATTAGAAATTAAGTTATAAAATTTAATAAAAGTATCAGGAACATCTGATTTATTTTTAATAAAAAAAACCAACATTTTCTGGAAAAATCATCAAGAAAAGTGACATAGTAGTTGAAATCGTTAAAAGAATTTCTAATTTTCCTACAACATCGGTGTGAACTAATTCCATTGGTTTTTCAGATTTATTAAAATTGTTATAAAAAGGTTTTTTCTTTAATTTGCTGATTTTGCATTGATAACAATTTTTAGAGTTATGAAGTTTCAAATGTTCGATAACAAAATTTTGAATATTTTTGTTATCGTAATGACCTAACTTCGCGTGCCATAAAACAGTATCTATATGCAAAGCGTGATTTTTTGAAGTAACATTATTAATTGGTGTGGTATCAAAAGAAAATATATTTTTGTCATCTACATAAATATTTGCTATTAATTTATTATTTTTTATTATCTGTAATCTGTCCTTATTATTAATATTTTCCATAATTATTGTACATCCATTTTTTAATATAGAATGTGTTGAAATTAATTATTTTTGATATTTGATGAGTAATAAGCATTAGATAAAATAAATTTATTATTTTTGAATTTGCCATTATATGTACCTTTACATTTAATTCTATCTAATTTACCATTTGGATATATAATATTTTTATTATTGATAACATTTTTATTTTTTAAATTGTTTAATTCATTAGTTAAATTAATACCAGTACCGCTGTCAATAATCCAATGTGTGTATTTATTTTCTTTTTCAAAATTTGTATTATTACAATTTTCAAATACTGAGATACTACCAGTAAAATTAATATACGTTTCATCCTTAAAATCATTGTCATCATCATATTCATATGAGTTGTCTGAAATATTGTCATTATAATTATCTTCATTAATATTACTTGAGTGATAATTATTATTATTTCGTTTAAATTAAACTTAATATTATTATGATTTTTATAATTATTTTTATTTTTAAAACTATTATTTATGTAATTATTGTTTTCTTTATTTAAAGAATTAAATTTACAAAAATCACTAGAATGATCTTTAACTTTACAGATATGGCAGTAATATTCTTTATTAGAATTAATATTATTATAAGATTTTCCTTTGTTCACATTATTGACATTTAAATCAATAGACATATTGTTTGAGTATTTTAATAATATATTTGCCTTTTCGAAAAAGTCGTGTCTTTTATATAATTCATTAACTAAATCATTAAAAATTTTAAAACTATATATAGGAGG
Organism: Neocallimastix lanati (nom. inval.); assembly: GCA_016946835.1. NCBI lineage: Eukaryota > Fungi > Neocallimastigomycota > Neocallimastigomycetes > Neocallimastigales > Neocallimastigaceae > Neocallimastix > Neocallimastix lanati (nom. inval.). The sequence goes on from JACVTC010000026.1 coordinate 1,298,806, forward strand.
TGAATTAATACCAATTTTATCTAGTTCAATAGATGAATATTAAAGTTTTATTTCTTCATCCATTGATTTTTTATTTAAATTTTCACACTCAGTTTGGTGTTGTTCAAAAAGATTATTAATTCATTTATATACTGAATATAATCATTATAATTAATTTTTAAATTTTTGATTTTTTATTCTAAAATATTTAATAATGCTTGTCCAGATTGATAGTAGCACCTTTTCAATATTTGCATCATTTGGTATGCAGTTCTACATCCACTAAGATAATTATGATTAATTTTATTCAGGCTATTAATTATTATTAACTGGACTGCATTATCATATTTTATTTGTTTTCTATTCATAATTTTACTATCTATTTGTTTGTCAATGTATCTAAATCATTAGCAAATAAATGTCTTCTTAATGGCTCATACCAATCAAGAAAATTTTCTTTTGATATGTAAAATCTTTATCAAAAACAGATTTTGATGTATTACCATAGTATTCATTAATTTTATTAATGGTGATGTTTTTAATATTATTAGGATTATCATCAACATCAAATAAATCAGAATCGTTTGTAACATCATCATTTTCAGAATCATCATGTGTAATTGGGGAGATAGTTCTATTTTCCTTACTATCAGTTGGAGTTGATGAACTAGAGCTCTCTTCAATTGCTTTTTTATTATTTTTTCTCTTAGGCATTATGATGAACATAAAATAAAAAAAAATAAGATAAAATAAAAACTAAATATTATTTATTAAAATTTAGTGATATCATAAAATGTTTTATAGAAAAAATAGGTCTCTCAGCTTTGAGACTCTTAATCTGTCAAGGAGTCACACAAAACGTGGTGTATACACTTACAAAATTTATATTATTATATATTGATTTATTTATTAATTAATTATTATTTTTATTTCTTATGATAAAAAGACTCAGTTATTTAATATTATACATTAATTCAATATTTAATCTATTACATACATTATATCATTAAGAAACTTTATAATATAAAAATTATTGGATTAATATTAATATAAAAATGTTTTATTGTTAAAGAAATATTGTTAATGTAAATTCTTTATCTTAATAATTTTTATACAAAATTAAGTTTGAATATTATTCCTTTTCTAGATATTTTGAAATTTTATTATATTCAAAATTTATTTTTCTAAAATAAAAATAAAATACTATTAATTTTTTTAAATATATACTCTATATATAATTGATTTATAATTATTAAATATTATTTATTTTAAAGAATCAAATAGTAATCTCAATAAACTGGTACAAATATTTCACTTTTGTATTTCACTTGATCTTTATATTATTCTAATTTTATGGAGCATTTGAAGTATGTCAACCGTCTTCACACCTTTTAAATATAAAATTATATCACTAAATAGTAATATATATTTATAATAAATATACTAATTTTTATGATAAAAAATTATTATTAATATATTTATTCAATAATTTATCATTTATATTCTATATCCTTAATTTGTATCATTTAATTATTAAATATTTTATCAAAAAAATTAAAACCTTCTCTTTTTCATTAACACTAAAGAAAAATAAATGATTTTCTCTTTAAAATTATTTTTTTATAAAAAAAATTGTATTATCATTATATAAATTGAAATATTTCCGAATTATAAATTTATTTATTATTTTATTTACTTTTTTATCTTCTCTTTCTTAAATCTCTCCTCAAAAAGTCCACTTTTATTTATTATATTATTTATATCTATTATTTATATCTTTTTAATTATTAATTTATTAAACTATTAATATATTATAATAAATACAAATTAAATTTTAATATAATTCAACATAAAATAATTATATAATTTAACATAAATATAATTTAATACATTTTAATATATTTTGTTCATTTAATTATTTTTAAATTTTATTATTATTATTATTATTATCATTATTATTATTATTATTATTATTATTATTATTATTATTATTATTATTATTATTATTATTATTATTATTATTATTATTATTATTATTATTATTATTATTATTATTATTATTATTATTATTATTATTATTATTATTATTATTATTATTATTATTATTATTATCATTATTATTATTATTATTATTATTATTATTATTATTATTATTATCATTATTATTATTATTATTATTATTATTATTATTATTATTATTATTATTATTATTATTATTGTTAACTACAATAATAACTATATATCATGTGATAAATAAGTTGATATGCGAGACTTTTATGTGCAATAATTTATAAGCAGTAGGTTTTAAATAATGGTAGTTTAGTAAATTTTATTAATAAAATTATAATATTAGTACAATTAAAATTGTTATAAATATTGATTTAAAATATTAAAATAAATTATTTGAAATAAATAAATTAAAATTCGTAATTTAATTAAAGTATTAGCAATTATTTTTATAAATTTGTAATTAAATTTATTCGCAATTTTTTATGTAAATTAGAAATAGTTTTGATCAAATGATAAATAAAATCAAGCCACAACATGTGTATAAATATCATTAATTTTACCCTAATTTTATATCCTTGTAATTACCTTATTATTTTATAAATAACAAATAAATAAATAAATAATTATTAAATAAATAAATTTGATATACTATATTTATTAGATTAAGAGTCTTTTTCTATCATGAACGCCGCCACTACTACTACACCTTTTGTCCAAAAACTCAATGGAAAAAATTTTCGTACTTGGTACCTCTTTATTCAAAATTTTCTTAAAGGAAAGAGACTATTCCAATATACTGAAGTCGACATCATTGCTGAACGAACCAACGTCTTTAATCAATTAACTAATAATCTCCAAAATCTACAAGCTCAGGCCGAGAATAATCAAAATAACCGGGAACTTCAAGCCAATATCCAAAATATTCAAGAACAATTGATTCAACAACAGAACGCTATAGAAGAGGCGATTGCCAACGACGCTATGGCTAACTCCATAATCATCGCTAATGTAACAGATAAAGTTTCAAAATTTATCGAAAATGGAGAAACTTAAACAACTCTACGAAAGAGACGAAGAAGAAGAACATTCTATTTGGTACAAGAGGCTCTATGAACTTAAAGCAAGTGTAAAGATATGATCAATATCTTTAGTACATTAATTAATTTATTTTGTACATTAAATTATTTAATGTAATTCACGTTTACAAAATAATGCTAATGCATTATTTTATGTAAAATATATTAATTTATGAAATTAATTGATTTATGAAAATTAATAATAAATTTATATTTCATATAATATATAAATTTAAAAATATAAAATTAATTTTTAAATAACCTAAAATTTAGTAATAAAATATATTAATAATTTTAGTTTAGTTTAATTTTAGTTTAGTTTAATTTTAGTTTAGTTTAATAATCATAAAAATTAAATAGTAATATATAATTAATAGTATTAATAATAAAAGAATAATAAATAAATAATAAATAAGAACTTATTCAATTTGAGTCAAAACAAATTGAATAAAAAGCTTATTGAATTAGTTTTAGTTTTTTATAACTTTATTTAATTTTAGATTAGTTTTTGTTTATTTTATATTGAATATATATTTAAATAAATAGAAATAGTATATTATAATATAATTAAGAAAAAATATAAATACATGTAAAATTATTCTATTAAAGAAAATGTAGTTGTTATTAACTATTTTGCAGTTAATAACTAATAAAAAGAATTTTTATAATAAAGTGATTAATAAAAGAATTTTTTTTAAAAAATAAATTTCATTTGAGTATTGTTATTGATAGTGTTGTTTTTGTTTTTTTTTTTTTTTTTTCGTAATTGCACTTTTGAATATCGTCGTGTTAAATGATTTTTTGTTTTCTGATATTAGATTGTCTCCTGTACATGGTGTAGATTGTTTTTTGATATTTGTAATATTATATTTTTCGAGTAACGTGTTTATTGTGTGAGTTTGAGATATTATATAATCGTTATGATCCTTTTCTATTTTTATTCCTAGTATATATCTTAGAGGTTCATAATTTGAGATTTTGAATCTTTTCTTAAGTTTGCTTATTATATTTCTTATTTCTCGATTGTTTCCGGTAATCATCATGTCATCGACGTATAATCCAATAAGACCGACAAGTTTATTATTGATTACCTTTTTGAAGATGCATGGTTCTGAACTCAATTGCTTATATCCATTTTCTCTAAGGAATTTTGAGATGGTAAAAAACCATTGTCTTCCGGCCTGTTTTAAACCGTAGAGTGCCCTATTTAATCTCCAGAAACCTTTTTTGAAATTTTTATCTCCTTTTAGAATTTGGATATATAATGTTTTGTCAATGTTTGCATTTAAGTATGCTGCTTTAATGTCCAGTTGTTGAATATTCCACTTGAATTTGGCAGCAAGGGCAATAATTAGTTTTATGCTATCTGTGTTAAGTGTTGGTGAATAAGTAATGTCATAGTCTATACCTTTTTGTTGCTTGTAGCCCCTGGCTATTAATCTTGCTTTATATTTAGTGATATTGTTGTTTTCATCTCTTTTTACATTGAATACCCATTTTGAAGATATAATGTTGGTATTTTTTGGAATTCTTTTAGTGAATTTCATTATTTTATTTGCATATAAGTTATCAAGTTCATTTTTGATTGCAGTTAACCATTCTTTCTTTTAATTACTGTAAAGAGTTCTATCAGAAACAGATTACAAATAACAAATTTTAACACAAAAATAAAAAAACACGTAATAAAAATTCGTTTTTTTAAATAAAATAATCTTTATTAATTAAAAAAATTAAATCTCTTTTTTGTTATTAACTATCATATAGTCAATAACTAATACATCGATTTAATTATAGAAATTTACATGTATTTATATTTTTTCATTATTACATTATAATATATTATTTCTATCTAATTTACATATATTACTATTTAGTTATAAACAAAATATTTATTAATAATTTTATTAAATAATAATTAACTAAACTAAACAATAATTAATTTAATAAACTTTCAACTTATTTACAATAATAATTAAATTCAATAACAACTCATTTATTATATATTTATTATATAAATATTATTAATACTAATGTTTATATATTTACAATTCAAAACTATTTTTGTAAACTATTTAAACTAATTTTAACTATTTAAAACTATTCCGAAATTAATTTTAAAGTATTTTAAACTAACTAAACTAAATTAACTAAGTTAAATAGAATAACTATTTTAAATAAACTAAACTAAATTAACTAACTTAAATAAATTATTTAGATTTAAGTTATTATCCAAAATTATTTAAATAATAATTTTTCCTTTATGAAAAGTTTACATAAATTTATAATTAATTTTCATATACGTAAATCATAAATTTATGTAATTTTATTACATTAATTAATTATGTAATAATTAATTTATTAAAGATTTTATTAAATCTTTACAATTACTGTTGATAGCTTCATTAAAATTTTTGGGGATCTTTTGGATTGTGTTTTTGGCTGAAATTTTATTTTTATTGCTATTTATGTGTGAGATGTTATTGAATTCTTTATTATTGATTAGTGATTTTATTCTTTTATTAGATATTGGATCTCTTTTATCTGTTGATGTATGTGGTCTTTTTCTGAGTATTTGAGGGATGTTGTCGATATTTTTTATTTTCTTATAAATTATGTTTTCTACGTCTTCAATATTTCTTTTTCTTTTATGATTAATTGAACTAGGGTTTCTTTTTATTTTCTTGTGATTATTGTCATCATTCGTAAATAGTGATCTATTGCGATTTATAGTTTTTGATTGTTTATCAGTATTATTATTGTTGATTATAATATTGTTGGTGTAATTTGTGGAATCGTTGTGGATTTCATTGTCGTTATTTTCAATATTTTTGGTATGATTGATGTCATCATTGTTGGTATAACTTTGTCCATCAATACTTTCTGTATTTTTGTTTACATTTTCTTGAATACTATCTGTAGTACGAATATCATGTATATGTTGTTGTATATTATTATTAGGGTAATTATTATTATCAATATTTTGGAAGGTGTCTGAAATGTCTGAGTTTTCAAAGGTAAGAGTGTTGTTTGTAATACAGAGTTCATTATTGATATTTGATATTTTACTATTTAATTGTACTCCAGGAAATATATCTTCTAAGAATAGTGCTTCTCTAACAAGTTTACATTTATTATCGTTTAAGTCCATAATGATGAAACTATTAGATTCAAAATCAATACCTAAAAATATTCCTTTTCTTGATTTGGGCTCGAATTTAGAAATTTTGTTGTTATTGGGAATTTTATAATATGTAGAGCATCCGAAAACTTTGATTTTTGATAAGTCGATGTCTTTATTAAAGAAAATTTTATTGGGAATTTGATTGTTTATGCTGGAATGTGGAGTGATATTATATAAATGAGTGGCGTACTTGATTGCAAAATCCAAAAATTTAGTATTGAGTTTTGAAGTGAATAGTAATGTTCTTGTGCAATCGACTATGGTACGGTTGAATCTTTCCGCGAGACCGTTGATTTGCGGATTATAAGGTGTTGAGAATACTTTGTTTATACCTTTATTGTTACAGAAATTGAATATCCTTTTATTCTTGTATTCTTTACCATTGTCTGATTTGAAAGTTTTGATAACTTTATTATATTGGTTTTCAATAAATGTGAGAAATTGTATTATTATTTCAGTTGCTTGTGACTTTTCTTCAAGTAAGTATAACCATGCCTTTCGTGAAAATTCATCTATGAATGTTATGAAGTATTTTTTGTTAGTAATGGATGGTTCAACAGGACCAACAATGTCGGAGTGGATTGTCTCTAGTATTTCTGTGGCTCTAGGGGGAGTACCATTAAAAGGGTCTTTATTCATTATGGAAATTCGGCATTCAGTACAATTTAATGGCTTTATTTTATTTAGTTTTAGATATTTGTTAATGTCATAAAGAAAAAAGTGACCAAGTCGATTATGCCAAATTTTTAAATTATTGTTGTCTATTTCAATGTTAAGTAGATTGTGGAAATTAGTATTAATTGGATTTATAGTCATGTGTATAATATTGTGGATGTTGGAATAAAAAGTTCCAATAACTCGATTGTTCATAATAAGACTGATGTAAGGCTTGTTTTTTCGATCTGATGCAATTAGGGTATATATTCCTTCTTTTGAAAGTTTAATACCACTAATTATATTTTTTGATACGTTCTTTGAAAATAGCACATGATGTAAGGTAATTCTATGACCGTTTATTTTCCCATGAAATGTACCATATCCTTCAAAGTAGCATTCGGTATTGTTAGCACATCTCATTGTAATGTTTTGTTTTTTAAAATCAGCTAATAGATACTTATTATTTGTAATATGTTCAGAGGAACCTGTGTCATAGGTCCATTGAGTACTATATGGATATTGTTCGTCTGATGATAAATATTCAAGGTTGAATATATTTTTATCATTTACTTGACGATACGGTTTTGTATTCATAAATGAATGATATGCTGAGCAACCCCAACTATACACATGATCATTTGAAAGTAAAAAATTAATGAAAAATGAAATATTATTATTAAAATTGTTGTTTAAAATAAAATTATTATTAGTTGTTATCATGTGATTATCCATTGTTTCTATGTTATTTATGGATTCATCATCGGTATATTCAATGCTATTAATGGAATAATCATAATAGTTATTATAAAGTTCATCGAAGGAGACATATTCATCGTTATGTTCGATGTTTTTTAATGATCCAGTTTGTTTTTTGTAATTATATTTATGTTTCTTTTGATTGATTCTTTTGTTTTTGTAATTTTTTGAGTTTCGAATTCTTTTGTTTGTCTTCGCATTGAAAAAACATTCGTCAGTGGAATGTCCGTTGATTTTACAAATGTGACAAAATTTCTTGTTGGAAGGATAAGATTTTGAGTTGCGTAGATTTTTAGTATGATGGTAGACGTGGTTAAGATCATAATCAAGGTCCATGTTGTCTTCTTGAGAATTTTGAATATAATTGTTGTTTAAACTAGTGAGTCTATTGGACTTACCATTATATTTTCTAATAAAAATCTTATTTTTGATATCATTGTAGAATTCAATCGGGTTGACGTCTGCGTTAAAATTGACAATATTTTTGATTTCATTTGGAAGAGCATTGTGTAAAATTGTGAGTTTTTCTAAATTGTTTGGATTTAAATTTGTGTCATGAAACATATTGAAAAGTTCCATAATTTCATTTATGACATCCATAGTGTTATTGATGTCACTTGCTGTAAAATGTTCCTTATGGAGCAGATTACAATTACGAAAAAAAAAAAAAAAAAACAAAAACAACACTATCAATAACAATACTCAAATGAAATTTATTTTTTAAAAAAAATTCTTTTATTAATCACTTTATTATAAAAATTCTTTTTATTAGTTATTAACTGCAAAATAGTTAATAACAACTACATTTTCTTTAATAGAATAATTTTACATGTATTTATATTTTTTCTTAATTATATTATAATATACTATTTCTATTTATTTAAATATATATTCAATATAAAATAAACAAAAACTAATCTAAAATTAAATAAAGTTATAAAAAACTAAAACTAATTCAATAAGCTTTTTATTCAATTTGTTTTGACTCAAATTGAATAAGTTCTTATTTATTATTTATTTATTATTCTTTTATTATTAATACTATTAATTATATATTACTATTTAATTTTTATGATTATTAAACTAAACTAAAATTAAACTAAACTAAAATTAAACTAAACTAAAATTATTAATATATTTTATTACTAAATTTTAGGTTATTTAAAAATTAATTTTATATTTTTAAATTTATATATTATATGAAATATAAATTTATTATTAATTTTCATAAATTAATATATTTTACATAAAATAATGCATTAGCATTATTTTGTAAACGTGAATTACATTAAATAATTTAATGTACAAAATAAATTAATTAATGTACTAAAGATATTGATCATATCTTTACAATCTCGCCCTTTAAGTCGAGCTCCTGCGAGAATCATTTCTTGAGGGAAGTTCTATAACAAAGGGTTGATATTTATGTCTTACAATGAAATCATTGGCATGATCATCATTCTTAATAGATTCTTGATCCTTTGTTCTTGTTTTATTTTTCTTATTTTTTCTAAAGTATTCCTGAATTAATTGTTTATCTAAAATTTGATCTTCATCTATCCAAGAGTCTTCATTTGATCCTTTCCAAGAGATAAGAAAACGATTCTTTCCTTTATAAGTTCTCATATTAATTATTTTATCTGGAATCATATCGGAATTATTTGTAGTTAAATTTATACTCTTTCGTTTATTAACATTTCTATCTTCAAATTCATTCTCATAATAAGGTTCAAGTAAAGAAACATGAAAAATTGGATGACAATGCATATTATTAGGTAGTTTAAGTTTGTACGCTAAGGGACTAACTTTTTCAATTATTTCAAAAGGACCTATCAATTGATCGGCTAGTTTTCTTTTAACATTCTTAGTAGTAGATCCTTTAAGTAACCAAACTTTTTTACCGACTTCGAAATTAGGGGAAGGAAGTCTTTTCAAATCGGCGTATTTTTTATAAGTTTTCTTAGCTTCTTCTAAGTTTCTTTTTAAAAATTCAATATTTTTATTAATATCTAATATTCTTTTTTCAGCTCTACTTGGTCTTTCTGAGGATGGAATCTCAGGACTAAATTTAGGATTAAAACCATAGTTTGCGAAGAATGGTGATTGATTTATAGATTGATGTAAAGTATTATTGTAAGCGAATTCAGCGAAAGGTAGTAAATCGACCCAATTATTTTGCCTTTCATTTATGAAACAACGAAGATATTGTTCCAATATTCCGTTCACCCTCTCCGTTTGACCATCAGTCTCCGGATGGTTGGAGGTAGAAAGAGAATGAGTAATATCAAGAAGTTTACATAAGCGATTCCAAAATTCAGATGTAAATTGCGATCCTCTATCAGAAATAATAGAATCAGGGAAACCATGTAATTTAAAAATATTCGAGATAAAAGCATCAGCAGCAATTGAAGCAGTAGGAAGACAACGAAAAGGAATAAAATGAGCCATTTTAGTCAAACGATCAACAACAACCATAATTGTAGTCATATCTTTAGACTTAGGTAATTCAACGATAAAATCCATAGAAATATCAGACCAAGCTCTATTAGGAGTGGACAAGGGTAAAAGAAGTCCATATGGCTTGTGTCTAGGAATTTTTGATTTACAGCAAACTTCACAAGACTTAATAAATTTTTTAACATCAAGAGAAAAATTAGGCCACCAAAAATTGCGGCTAAGTAATTCTTGAGTCTTAGAAACACCAAAATGACCAGCAGTAGGAGAGTCATGATGGAGTTCAAGAACTCTCGTTCGAATCGATTTAGGAACATAAATCAGATTATTAAAGAGTAAAAATCCTTCTTTATCAATCATAAATTTATTAATATTTTGAATTTTAGGGTTAACAGCATTATTAATAGATAAGGATGATTTAACAGAATTATAGAATTCATCATTCTCAAGAGCATTCAAAATAGAATTAGCAAGGGTATCATTATTAATAGTAAAACAGTTAATAACACGACAAGAAGAATTAAATTCAAAATTAAATAAATGATCACTTCTCCTAGATAGTAAATCAGGTTTACCCGATTTTTTCCCAGATCTATAGACAATATTAAAATCAAAACGAGATAAAAATTCATACCATCTAATTTGACGTTGCGAAAGCATTTCCGGTTTTCTAGGAAATGTTAAATTTTTATGATCAGTGTAAATAGTAAAGGGATGACGAGCACCCTCTAAAAAGTGACGCCATTGCTCCAAAGCAACTTTAATAGCGAGAAGTTCCTTATCATAAATGGGGTAGTTTCTTTGAGACTTAGTCAAACTCGAAGAAATAAAGGCAACTGGATGGAGAATGCCATCAACTTCTTGAGAAAGTACAGCTCCAACTGCAAAGTTACTAGCATCAGTTTCAACGATAAACGGTTTATTACTATCAGGATTAATTAAAATTGGAGCAGATGTGAAAAGTTCTTTCAATTTAACAAAAGCATACTGTTGCTCAGGTCCCCAAATAAAAGGTACATTTTTACGAGTGAGTTTATGTATTGGTAAAGCTATTTTGGCAAAGTCTTTAATGAAAACTCTATAATAATTACAAAGTCCAATAAATGACTGAACTTCTTTGACATTAGTAGGTACAGGCCAATCTAAAATAGCTTTAATTTTTTCAGGATCAGGTTTAAGACCATCTTTAGATATGATGTAGCCCAGGAAGGAGGTTTCCGTTACATCGAATTCACATTTTTCTAGTTTAACATATAAATTATTATCTAAAAGTTTTTTCAACACTTTTCTAACATGTTCATGATGTTCTTCTAAGTTATTTGAATAAATAAGAATATCGTCGATATATGAGATAACAAAATCATCTAAGTAGTCACTAAGAACATCATTTATAAAATGTTGAAATGTAGCAGGTGCATTCTTTAACCCAAAAGGCATAACAAGATATTCATAATGTCCATAACGAGTTCTAAAAGCAGTCTTATACTCATCACCTTCTTTTATTCTTACTAAGTTATATGCAGATTTAAGATCTAACTTAGTAAAATATTTAGCACCTTTAACTCTGTCAATTAATTCACTTATTAATGGTAAAGGATATGAATTTCTAATAGTCATTTCATTTAATTTTCTGTAATCAATACATAATCTCAAAGTGCCATCTTTCTTTTTAACAAATAAGACAGGGGCACCAGCTGGTGATTTGGATTTTCTAATAAATCCTTTTGCTAAGTTTTCTTTAATATACTTTTTCAATTCATCCCTTTCTGCTTCTGTTAAAGGATAAATAGGACCATAGAATAGAATTGAATTATCCTTTAAATTTATTTCACAATCATATTCTCTATGGGGAGGTAATTTATCACAATTCTTTTCATCAAAAACTTCAATATAATCGAGATAACAAGGAGGAATAAAAATTTTATTATCACTATCGTTAACAATATTATTATTATCTAAATTCTGAATAATCAGACAGTTACACAAATTGTCTAACACACAATTTTGATAAGAAAAAAAATAGTTTGTTGGTTCGGCGACCAATTTACTTTCTTTATTTAAAATTTCATTTTTACATGATTTAATAAAATTACATGATTTTTTGATTTTATCTATTGTACTAAGTTCTCTAAAATTACAAAAGTTAATTTTTTCTTTACTACAATCATTATCTTTAACACTAATATTAATACTATCACTATCACTATCACTATCACTATCACTATCACTATCACTATCATTAATGGTTCTAACTTTTCTTCCACGGACGTATTCAGCTTCGCTTTCTGATTCGGAATCCCAGAGGGGTTTACACTTATATGGAGTACTTGGTTCATAGGAATTTTCTTCTTCAGGTTCGATATCGATCTTACACTTCTTTGAACCTTTCTTGCTTCTATTTTTGTTTTTTCTTTTTCTTTTACCATTATTACAGTTCCTAGCGCAATAACCAGAAGGAAAGGATATTTTTCTTGAATCATGATAATTCATTGGACAATGCTTTTCAATCCAAGGAATACCTAGAATGATATCTACATCAGGAATATAAAGTGCATAGAGTTGAATAACTTCAAAATGGTTCTTGAATCGTAAGATACACTTTTCAGTTTGTTCGTAGATGGTAGAGATACCATATCCTAGTCCAGTAACATTGAAAGATCTTTTAACTTCATTCAATTTAATTTTGTTTTTATTAACGAACGAAGGATGAATAAAATTCAAATCCGAGCCAGAGTCGATAAGAACCCTAACTGGAACTTCTTCAATATCATTTGTTTTTATATAGAAAGTAATTATATTGTTCTTTCTTTTATTCATAGCATTTTCTTCATCAGTAATAGCTCTAATTTTTTGAGCATCATCGGATTCCTTGATCATTCTAATTCTTCTTAATTTTGCCGATGGAAGATTTTCATCTGTTTCTCTAATTTTATTCTTGTGTTTAACTCCAGAAGGTCTTTTTCTGTTAGGACAATTAAACTGTAAGTGTCCTGGTTGTTTACATAAAAAACAAAGACCTTTTTTCTTTTCTTCAGAAAAGTCTCTTTTATTTTCAACATATAAATTTTGATTATAGTTCTGGTTGTATCTTCTATATCTATCATTTTTGATCCTAAATAAATCAACATCCATAGGATCATCACGACGACTACTATTTCTCTGGTTGTGGTTACTGTTTTGTTGCGAATTTCTAACTCGTTGCTGATTATAATAGAATTCAACAAGATTAGTTCGCTTTGACAAATTTTCAATTTGAATTACATCGGTATACAACTTGTTAAGGGAATCTGGATTTGGGTTAACAACGGCTAATTGTTCCCTCATTTTGTAATGTAATCCTTTAAGAAACATATAAATTTTGGCTGATTCGTTGAAGTCCGAATTTTGGCAAGTTGTTTTGAACTGGTTAATATATTCTAACACTTGCCCATATTTTTTCTGACGAATGGTATCTAATTTACCATTAGCCACAATTGTCTCCACTTCTGGATCCCCATAATTAATTTTAAGTTCCCTCTTAAAATTATTTAAATTATCGATCAAGGGATCTTCATTATCCCATAGATTTGAGGCCCAATTTAAAGGATCACCTCTTAAGAATGAGGTTATAAATCTAACCTTTGATCTATCGTCTGGAAAGTCATCTGGGGTATCCTCAAAGTTCATATTTACAATTGTGAGGAACCCTTTAAGTTCTTTTCTTTCACCGTTAAAAATCGGTGGCTTACTGACCTTCCGTTTTTCTTCTCGTCCACGTTCCGCCATATCTTCAATGTGGAGGTTTCTTAGCCTAATATTAAGTTCTTCCACTTTGAAAAAATAAAATTAAAAGAATTCTTATATACGATTATTATTTTTATTTAAATTTACTATTATAATATTATGTAAAGTCGACTTGGCTCTAACCGCTTGAAATGGTGCCCGTCGAGTAAACAAAATTATTATAATAATAATAAGTTTAAATAAAAATAATCTCAAATATTCCAATATAATTAGTAATCACGGCGGCGACTTAATGGGTGCAATTATAATTAGTACTTCTTCAAATAGTACTTCTTCTATTATTACTTCTTGTTTCTTCTCTTAGTAATTCTTCAAATGGTAGTTTTCTAATAGGTAGTTCTCTAATTGGTAATTCTCTAACTGGTAGTTTTCTAACTGGTAGTTCTCTAATTGGTAATTCTCTAACTGGTAGTTTTCTAACTGGTAGTTTTCTAACTGGTAGTTCTCTAATTGGTAGTTCTTTAACTGGTAGTTCTTTAACTGGTAGTTCTCTAACTGGTAGTTCTTTAACTGGTAGTTCTTTAACTGGTAGTTCTCTAATCTCGTGATCGTAACGTGCTCCACTTTTTATAACAAGGTAGTTGTTATTGTAAAATGTTCCTTATGGAGCAGATTACAATTACGAAAAAAAAAAAACAAAAACAAAAACAACACTATCAATAACAATACTCAAATGAAATTTATTTTTTAAAAAAAATTCTTTTATTAATCACTTTATTATAAAAATTCTTTTTATTAGTTATTAACTGCAAAATAGTTAATAACAACTACATTTTCTTTAATAGAATAATTTTACATGTATTTATATTTTTTCTTAATTATATTATAATATACTATTTCTATTTATTTAAATATATATTCAATATAAAATAAACAAAAACTAATCTAAAATTAAATAAAGTTATAAAAAACTAAAACTAATTCAATAAGCTTTTTATTCAATTTGTTTTGACTCAAATTGAATAAGTTCTTATTTATTATTTATTTATTATTCTTTTATTATTAATACTATTAATTATATATTACTATTTAATTTTTATGATTATTAAACTAAACTAAAATTAAACTAAACTAAAATTAAACTAAACTAAAATTATTAATATATTTTATTACTAAATTTTAGGTTATTTAAAAATTAATTTTATATTTTTAAATTTATATATTATATGAAATATAAATTTATTATTAATTTTCATAAATCAATTAATTTCATAAATTAATATATTTTACATAAAATAATGCATTAGCATTATTTTGTAAACGTGAATTACATTAAATAATTTAATGTACAAAATAAATTAATTAATGTACTAAAGATATTGATCATATCTTTACACAAAGCTATTACATTATTATTCAAAAAACGGGTTACACTAAAAACTATTAATAATAGAAATAAAACTATTGGTGTTTTTACTGAAAACAATAATAATCAAATCTTCATTACTTCTGAACTGTGTTTCCACAATGAAACAAATATGATTAACTCAGTCCAAAAATTAGATGAAGCAAGCAAGCTAATTTGGCATAGAAGGTTAGGACATTTTATCATCAAAATCTAGAAAAATATTTGAGTTACACAATATTAAAGAACCAATATGTATAGATTGTAACATTGTAAAGATGAAGAGAAAACCACATAATAAATCTGTTGAAAAATCCACTAGAAAATTAGAAATTATACATTCTGATATTATTGGTCCTTTGAATGAATCAATAAATGGATACAAATTTATTTTAACGTTTATTGATGAAGCAGCAAGAAAAGGATGGTTATTCAATATGAAAAGTAAAACCGAGGCCATCGATTTAATTTTGGACATACTGAAGTGCTTAAATAACCTATTTGATAATTATAAAATAAAATATTTCAAATCAGATCAGGGACGTGAATACCAAAATAAAAAATTGATAAAATTTTGTAGTGAAAATGTTATAACAAAAATTTATTCTCCTCCATACAACCCTGAAAATAATGGTCTTGTTGAGAGATTTAACCAAATAGTTATTTCATGTGCTAAAACACTACTATATTGGAGCAAACTTAGTCAGAATTTCTGTGATTATGCGGTAATTTATGCTAATTACCTATATAATCACGCCCCACACTCCGGAATCAATAATAAAATCCCAAATGAAATTTTCTTCAACAAAAAGATAAATATTAATCATATTAGAACGTTTGGTCGTATTACAAATTATTTTATTGAAAATAATAATAATATAAATAAAATGGATCCAAAATCAAAAAAGGGGATCTTCCTGGGCTACAAGGAAACTTCAAATTCATATATTGTGATGGATTTGATGGATTTTGAAAATTACAAAATACACCAGGTATCAACAATTGTATGTTTTGAGGATTCACCAGCGAACATTTCACTATCAAATATATACATCAAACACAATATCCACAATAATTTCTTTGAATATTATTTCACAAAATCAAATATTGCACAAAATGCTAAATTATTGAATGAAAACAATGATAGTACAAGTACAGATTTAAATTGTATAAATAAAAATATAAAACATATGGAACATAACAATAACAATTTTTATATCAATGGATTTTATAATAATAAATTAATTCATAACAAATTGGATTATTGTAATTTATTAAAGTATAATTATAATACTTCAAATAATTCCCGTGATATATTAAAATCTAATTTAAATCACTATAGCAATGAAGATCAAAAGTTTTTCATATATAATAATAATGACAATAATAATATAGACAATCTTAAATTAAAAATGTTCATTAATAATAATGACACACGTGAGTTACCAATTAAACATTTAATTAATCATGAAACCACTAATAATCATAAAAGAATTAAAATTCATAATTTTAATCCCAATAAATCTTATATTGCATCCATAAACATAAATATTCCTAATACTTATTATGATGCACTAAATTCACGTGATCATATACATTGGGAAAAAGCTATTATTGAAGAACTCAATAATTTTTACTTCAACAATATTATGAAATATGTTCCAACTGTTCCAAAGGGTAAATCAATTATAACTACTAAATGGATTTTTTCTGTTAAGAAAGACTCAAACAATAAAATTTACAAATACAAAGCAAGGTTAGTGGCAAAGGGTTTCCGCCAAAAATATGGGATTGATTTTGAATTAACATATTCTCCTACTCTAAATATTGACGGTCTTAAATTTATAATAGCCCTAGCCGCAAAATTTCAATGGAATATCTTCCAACTGGATATTAAATCTGTCTATCTTAATGTCCCTCTTGATAAAGAGATTTATACAACTATTCCACCTGGCCTGGAGATCCCAACTACAACAATAGTTTCTGGGGATTAAAGAAGGCCTTCTATGGATTAAAACAATCAGGGAGACAATGGAACTATACGATAACAAATTTCTTACTATCCTTAGGATCCATTCAACTATCGATTGAAAAATGTATATTTAAGAAGTTATTAAATAATAAATTAATATGCATTATAGGACTTTATGTTGACGACATGATAATTATCGGAGAACAGGATGAAGTATATAATTTTATTAAAGAAATAAAAATAAAGTTTAAAATATATAAATGTGGCGCTGTTGATAGTATCCTAGGGATAAATGTACGATTAGAAAAACATTTTACATACTCAATCTCCCAGAGAATTTTATCATGAATTTATTGGATAAATACAACATATGTAATGTTAAAAAATCAAAAACACCGTGTACAGGTAACAATAGTATTTCTGAAAACGAAACACCGTTCGATAAAACCATTTAAAAGAGCGCCATTGGAGCACTAATATTTTTATCGAGATGCACACGACCGGATATTTCTTTCGCAGTTAATAAAGCTGCAGAAAAAGCGAAGAACCAAATTTATCAGATTGGAAAATGATTGTTAATATTTTTAAGTATTTAAATTCTACAAAACACTACAAAATTGTTTATAATGGGGTTGGTCATATAAATGCATATTCAGACTCGGATTTTGCAGGGGACTCATATGATAGAAAATTCACGTCTGGGTATATTATATTAATGGGAAACTCAACAATATGTTGGTCGTCCAAAAAACAGTCAGTCATTGAAACATCTACAACGGAAGCCGAGTATATTAGTACGTCAGAGTGTATAAAGAAGATATTATGGATTAGAAATATCATTAAAGAATTATTAAATATTGATAAAGAAATAACAATATATACAGACAATTTATCAAGCAAGACCACTATGGAAAACGGGGATTTAAATTCAAAACTAAAACATATTGATATTAAATACCATTTTAATAGAGACAATATAGACAAACGCCGAATTAAATTAGAATACGTTAATACAAATAAAATGATGGCAGATATACTAACAAAAGATGTAAATGGAAATAAAATGACTATTTTTGCAAATTATATTATTAATTAAACTATTATATCAACACAAATATAAAAATAAATTTGAAGGGAAGTGTTAACTACAATAATAACTATATATCATGTGATAAATAAGTAAACATAAAATAATGTTATTTAGTTTTATGTATAAAAACACATGAAAATATTTTTAAATAAAAGTTGTTCTTAACGTTTTTAACAATTATTATTATTATTATTATTATTATTATTATTATTATTATTATTATTATTATTATTATTATTATTATTATTATTATTATTATTATTATTATTATTATTATTATTATTATTATTATTATTATTATTATTATTATTATTATTATTATTATTATTATTATTATTATTATTATTATTATTATTATTATTATTATTATTATTATTATTATTATTATTATTATTATTATTATTATTATTATTATTATTATTATTATTATTATTATTATTATTATTATTATTATTATTATTATTATTATTATTATTATTGTTGTTATATATATAAATTTTAATTATTTTTTTTATAAAATATTTTTTATACTTTATTTTTAATAAATTATAATTTGTTAAAAATAAAGTTCAAATAGTATAGTAATTTATATTATATATATTTAAATCTCTATGTATGTATGTATGTATGTGGCTTAATACATATAATATTAATATGAAGTTATTGTGTAATTGATGTAGTAAAAAACTAATACATGTAATTAGTATAAAATAAAATAATAATTTAATAATTAAATAAAATAGAACTTAAATAAATAAAAAAAAAAAAATAAAAAAATAAAATAAAATAAAAATAAAAAACAAAAGATTAAGAGTCTCATTAGCAGTAATGAGTGAAAAAAGGAATATAACGAATACTGTTGAAGAAACAGTAAATACATTAAACCAAATAAATACAGTAAACATAGCAAATAAACCAACTACTACAAAACACCTATTAACATCAAATAACTACAGACTATGGTTAACGGATATGGATCTTTTATTAGTTATTAATGATGTTGATGACTATGTTTACGAAGAAAAGGTAAAAGTTATAAAGAAAAACAAAATAGCTAAAGAAAATCTAAAGAAATATAAAAAGGTTAGAGGTTGTGATGACCTATATTATGAAAAAGACGTCACAAAAGAAATGATAAAGCTAGATTCTTTAGCTAAGCATCTGATAAACAATAGCATATCAGATGAAATCAAAATTAAATTAGATTTTCAAAGATCTAGTGCCTATCAAATTTGGAACATTTTAAAAGCAAGTAATACTAGATCAAATGAAGAAAGGAAATTAGAATTAAAAAATAAGTTAGAGAATATGAAATATAACAAAGAAAATGATATTTCATTATTTATTGAAGAAATGAACAACATTTTCAATGAATTAAGTAGTCTTGAAATGGAAATCAGCGATGAGAAGAAATTTGAATATCTTTATCTCGCTCTTCCATATGAAATAACATTGGAAGTTAACATAATGGACCACGATGGGAAATGGGAAGATGTTACCAAATGTCTAAAAAAGAAGGTCCCTAAGCTAAAATATCTTAAGGAACTTAGAAAAGAAAATAACCACAAGAATAATACAGTAATAAACGTTAACTCAATGACCAAGAAAAATAGATTCACACCAAGAAACAACAGAGGAAGAAAAAGATGTTATATATGTAACAAGCTAGGACATATAGCACGGGACTGTTGGCATAATGAAAAGAACAAAAGAAAAAAGAACAATAATATCAAAGCCAACAACGCAAGTATAAACAAAGAGGATGGGTATTGCGAATTTGCTGATGCTCAAATAAGCCTCGAAGATTACAATTCAGATGAAGATATCCAATCCTCATACTCCGTTCGACCGAGGCGTGGACGCTACTAAAGCAGAAAATAACATGCCGAGACAAAACCTCAGTTATTATGTGACTGCCCCGTCAACTAAAGCGAAGCTACCAAGTAATATAGTCAGTTGGACAATTGACTCCGGAGCCACCTATCACATGACAAATGCATTATCAAGTTTAATAGATAAGATAAGGTGTGAAGAAATTATCCAATTCGCTGACGGAGGTACAGTTACTGCTACGTACAAAGGTACGTACGTAGGCTATATTAACAATAATGAAATTACATTACGAAATGTATTATATATTCCTAAATTCAAAAGAAGTTTGTTGTCAATAGACAACTTAAGTGAAGAAGGTTATAAAACAATATTTTACAATTTTAATAATAAAAATTTAGTTACCATTTACAACAAAGAAGGCAAAAGGATATTTACTACCAAATCTAATAAATCCAAAATATATAAAGTATGGACTTTCAAAAATAAAATAGAATATAATAGGGACAACAACAAAAAGACTATTACATGTGACAATATTATAAAAGCTTTTAACACAGAAAACATGGAGCTATGGCACCGCCGTCTTGGCCACTTTTATATAGATAACATTAAGGAAAAATTAAATAATATAAACATACAAAATAAATGTATAATATGTGCGTCCAAGATGAGAAATAAACCTTATAACAAAGCAAGAAACAAGTCAAAAGAGCCGTTTGAACTTATACATATGGATACAGTGTCATCCCTAGATAGCTCCATATATGGAAATAAATATTTCTTAAGCATATTAGATGATTATACCAGGTACGGATGGGTCTTTTTTATGAACTCAAAAGCCGAAGTGTTCAATATTTTCAGAAAATGGTATAAGAAAGTCACCAACATTTTCAACAAAAATATTAAATATATACGAACCGACAATGGTACTGAGTTTACAAATAATAACTTTAGGAAATTTTGTGAAGAAAATGGTATTGAACAACAATTTTCAATACCTTACAACCCACAGCAAAACGGAAGAGCCGAACGTTTTCAAGAAACCCTCATTTATAACGCCACCGCCATGCTCAAAGACGGTAAGCTAAATCATAAATATTGGGAAGATGCTGTAAGGACAGCAAATTACATTCATAATAGGTTACCACATAATGGTAACAACAACAAAGTGCCTTTTGAGGAATTATATCAAGAAAAGGTCGATTATGAAAAGTTTAGAGTATTTGGTTGCCAAGTTTACTTTTATATCCCAAAACAATTTAGGCGAAAATTCAACGGAACCTCCCTTCCTGGAATATTTTTAGGATATGATGATAAAAATCCAACAGCCTACATAATATATGATACTACAAATAATAAAATAGTCCTTTCAAGGACAGTTGAATTCTTCGAAGATACCCCTGGTAATATTTCCGCACCTTCTACAAGACCAGAAATATATAACTTTGAGGTTAATATGGAAGAATACGATGAAAATAACAAAAATACAGTATTACTCCAAGACTATAATAACAAAAATAAGGAACATGAAAATAAAGAGACAACAGAAAATAGAGAAGAAAATAAAAATAATAACAATATAAATAATAATGATAACTTAAATAATTTAAATAATAATTATTTAGAAAATAATAATTTAAATAATAATAATAATATAAATAATAATTATCCAAATGATAATAATTTAAATAAATATAATTTTAATAAAAATTATTTAAATGATAATAATATTAATTTTACTTATAGTCCTAATCCAAATAAAAATTTTCAAGAATTAAATTCAAAAGTAAACAAAGAATTAAATTCAAATATAAAAAATGAATTAAATTCAAATGTAAGCAAAGAATTAAATTCAAAAGTAAACAAAGAATTAAATTCAAAAGTAAACAAAGAATTAAATTCAAATATAAAAAATGAATTAAATTCAAATGTAAACAAAGAATTAAATTCAAATGTAAACAAAGAATTAAATTCAAAAGTAAACAAAGAATTAAATTCAAATATAAATAATGAATTAAATTCAAATGTAAACAAAGAATTAAATTCAAATGTAAACAAAGAATTAAATTCAAATGAAAATAAAGAATTAAATTCAAATGAAAATAAAGAATTAAATAAATTAGATATGAATAATAAATCAAATAATTCTACAATATCAAATATTAATAATGATAAAGAAACACCAGATAAAACAAATAATAAGAAAACAAGTAAACGTAAAGGAAAGAGAAAACTTGATTCAGAAACAAAACCTGAATCAAAGAAATTAAAATCATCAAATTTAAAGGACAAGAACGTTAAACGGAAAGGTAAGAGAAAACTTGATTCTGAATTAAAACCAGAATCAAAGAAAATAAAATCATTTGATTTAATGGATATAATAGAAGATAATTTTTCTTTATTATCTACAAAGGAGGAGCTGTGTGAACCCTATAATTATCCTGATATATTCAATAAAATTGATAAAAATGAATGGTTACAAGCAGTCAAGGAGGAATTAAACAGCATGAAAAACTTAAAAGTTTATAAGAAAGTTGATAGGGTACCCAAGGGTAGTAATATAATAACACCAAAGTGGGTGTTCAGATACAAATATAATTCAGACAATAGTATAAATAAAAGAAAAGCAAGACTGGTAGCCAGAGGTTTTACACAAAAACAAGGCATTGATTATAATGAGACGTTCTCGCCCACATTGAAACAGGACTCTTTGAGAATAGCAACTGCTATTGCATCAGCCAATAACTTTAATATATATCAAATTGATATAAAATCAGCCTACCTAAACGCTACACTAAACGAAGATGTTTATATGGAAATTCCAGAAGGTGCTGAAGATTATAAAAATGGCTATTGGAAACTAAATAAAGCCTTGTACGGTTTGAAACAGTCTGGTCGTTTGTGGAACGAGACTTTAAATGAAAAACTTATAAATATTGGTTTTAATAGACTTCGAAGTGAACCATGCATTTACGTTAAAATGAATGATCGGAATAAAATTATTTGTCTTCTTACAGTTTATGTAGATGATATATTATTAACAGGTAATGAACATGAAGTATATAAAACAAAACATTTATTAAAAAATTATTTTAACATAACTGATATAGGTCCTGTGGATACAATCATTGGCATTAAATTTATAAAAGAAAAGGACGGCTATCTATTGCAACAACATAAATATCTAGAGAATATATTAAGAAAATTTGATATAGATAAGTATAAAATATCTTCAAATATGATACCAGAAGAAAATAAAGAATTAAGAAAAAGAAAATTCAATATCACGAAATACCAACAAGCTATAGGTAGTTTATTATATCTCGCGATATGTACTAGACCGGATATCTTATTTCCTGTGAATAAAGCTTCCAGAAAAGCCAAAGATCCAAATTATGAAGATTGGTATAATGTCATCAAAATATTTAGATACCTCAAGGGAAAACCTAATTATGGTTTAAGGTATTCAGGAAACTTAAAATTAAATGTTTATGTAGATGCAGATTACGGAGGAGATGTAGAGTCTAGAAAATCTACTACGGGTTATATAATTAAAATAGGTTCAGGACCTACCTCATGGTATTCAAAATTACAACACTGTGTATCTGTATCTTCTGCCGAAAGTGAATATTATGGAATAAATGAATGCGCTAGACATTGCTTGTGGTATGAAAATGTATTAAATGAATTAAAATTAAATTGTAATTGTATAACAATAAATGTAGATAATAAAGCTGCCATTTATAATTGCGAAAATGAAACTATTAACCCAAGATCTAGACACATAGACATAAAATATCACCACACAAGAGATCTTATTAAAGAAAATAAAATAAAACTAAAATATATAAAGTCTGAAGATAATCTAGCCGATGGTTTTACAAAGTATCTTAATACATATCTATTAAATAAATTTAGAGATTCTATTATGGTGAAGTGTTAGTCACAATTGAACTTTAGGAGGAGTGTTAAAAATAAAGTTCAAATAGTATAGTAATTTATATTATATATATTTAAATCTCTATGTATGTATGTATGTATGTGGCTTAATACATATAATATTAATATGAAGTTATTGTGTAATTGATGTAGTAAAAAACTAATACATGTAATTAGTATAAAATAAAATAATAATTTAATAATTAAATAAAATAGAACTTAAATAAATAAAAAAAAAAAAATAAAAAAATAAAATAAAATAAAAATAAAAAACAAAATAATTTAATTAAATAAAATATTAAAATTATAATATATATTAATTTTTTATATTCTATATGAAAGATTAAATAAATAAATTTTTTTTTAGTTAAAAGATTTTATATAAAGTTTGCTGAAATGAAATTTTAATATTTTTTCAAAATAGAAACAAAATTTTTTTTTGTTTATTTAAAAAAAATTTTTTTTTAAAAAAGTTTTTGTAAGTTTCTTAAACGTGAAATATTTAAAATATATTTAATAAAAAATTATCATTTAAATAAAAATTACATCAAACAAATAGTAAATATTCAACTAAATAACAATTTTAAACAAATAATTATATATTTATATTTAAATGTTTATTTAATTACAATATAAATTTAAATCAAATAATATTAATTTTAATTATTCATAACTTTAGAGAATTTTTAAAAATATTTAAAATGGATTCATATCAAGGAACCGAAGAAGTTAGTTTTATTTTATATTTAATTAAATATATATAAAGAATTTATTACTAATATAAAGTAAATATCTTACTAATAATAGAAAGCTTTTAGCGTTGAAGAAGTAACAGGAATCATCAAAGAGGTATATATATATATATATATATATAAAATTAAATAATCAAATTTTACGATTATATATTTATATAATTTTATACTTTTTTAATAATATATTATTGATATACTTACTTTAACTAATATAAATAAATAAACACATAAAACAATATTGATATAATAAATATATATATATATCATACTTTGTAATATTAAAACAAAATCTTTTAGTCAATCGAAAATACTTGTCAAAATCAATCCTATCAACATGCAAAAGTAGCTCAGTGGAATTCAAATATTGTTGAACAAACTTTAAAAAAACTTTCTGAATTGAATAAACCTTTTAAATATTTAGGTAAAAGATAAATTATTATTATACATATTATTTATTATAATTTAAAATAATATCTATTTTATTTAAATATTTTTTCAAATATATATATATATATAACTTTCATTATTATGATAAAAGATTATTATATAACATAATTTATATTAATTTTTTTTTTTTTTTTATTAAATAATTGCAATTATCTGCAAAATAAAATAATAAATAATAATAAGTAACATGCGTTATTATGCAAAAGAATGGTGCAGGTTTACATACTGCTAATTCATGCTTTTGGGATAATTCCAGTGATGGTATATAATCAATTAATAATATTAATAATCATATAAATAAATTTTATATAACTTTTCTAATATAAATATGTAACATGTATTAATATTTTATAATCTTTATGCTTCATATTTATTTATATAACATAAAGGTAGTGCAACATATAAATATGATAGTAAAACAATGTATGTAATAGTCAGTGTATTCGGACTTGCTATATAATTAATTATTAAAAATAATTCAAACAATAAAAACGAACAATAAATAAATCTTAAATATATTAATATATATATATATATACAAGATGTAATATTATAATGAATAAATAAATAAATATAAACAATGTATATATTTCAATAATATTTAATTTAATATAAAAAAAATTATCAATTCTTGTGCATGGAAAAATAAAATATTATAAATATTCAATTAAATTTAAAAAAAAAAAATAATAAAATAAATAAATAAATAAATAATAATCCTTTTTTTTTTTTTTTTTTTTTTTCTAAAATAAATAATTGAATAATAATTATTAATAAATTTTCTAAAAAAAAAAAAAAAAAAAAAAAATATTATAAATTTTAAATATATAAATTATTTTTTATTATTAATAGTTGATTTCGTTGTGTTTTTTTGAGTTTTTCTTAATATATTTAATAATACAATATGTTTTTATTTTTATTTTTTTATTTTTTTTAAATTTATATAAATATAAATATGTGTAATTCATAATAAATATTTAATTTTAATTTAATCTTGCATGCTGCCATCTCTTGGTGTATACTTTTAAAAGTGTATAATATATAATAAATTAAATATATATGTATATATTTATATACAAGCAGATAAAATATATTTATATATTTTATAAATTAATAAATAATAAAAAATATATAGTAGAAACAAATAATTTTATTATTATTACTTTTATTCCTCTGTCTTCTAATTCTTCTTGAATTTCTTCTGGTAATCTTCCTAATACTTTAATTGCGTATAAACCTTTTGTAAATTTATCTAATTAAAATTTTTGAAATAAAATAATATTTAAAAATTAGAATATAACAAAAATTATATATGTCAAATATAAATAACAAATAAAATAATATTAATATTATTAATAATACCAATTCTTTGCCAACGTGCAACCCAACTTCTTTCTGGTTGCATCATTGCTATACATCTGGATATATAAATTTAAAATTTAATTTTAAAATTAAATTTTAATTAATAAGAATCGTATAAAGTAATTAAAATTAATATATACATTAATAAAATTTCCATACCCTGAAAAGTTTGGACTGGTACATTCTAAAACTCTATTAGAACGTCCTTTTAAATGTAAAACTTCATCGCAATTATCACAACCATCCTTTCTAAATTGACTTTGAGTCTTAAATTAATTGATAATTTTTTATTTTTATTATTTTAAATAAAAAAATGTAAAATTATAATTAGATAAATGATTTATAAGATAAATTCATAATTCTTATTTTATTTTTTATTTCTTCTATTATCATAATATATTAATAACAATAGAAAATATATATATGAAATGGAAAGTTATTTTATTTTTAAAATGTAATTTAACTTTAATTGATATTGAATTTCTTTAAATTAATTAATTTTATTAAAAATTCAAATATTTTCAAAATTAAAAGAAATATCAACCTTAATTAATCCACATAAAAGACAAGCACGTAATTTTTTCTTCTCAACTGGAACAATATCTATTGAATTTTCTGACATTTTAAATCTATATACTTGATTTTATAAATAAAATTCAAAAAAAAATTTTTTTCCCAAAAAAAAAAATAAATTATATACTTCAAAACTAATAAAAATTTCAATTACATTAATGTATTTGATTAATAAAAATTTATATTAAAAATTACATTGATTTACAATATATTTTTTCGAAAAATATTATTATTATTAATTATAATTCAATTAGAAATAATAATTAGAAATATTGTTAGACGGCATTCCTTATATATAATATATAATATAAAATAGCATATTAATTGCTTGAATAATACTAATAATGTTGATATCAATTATAAAATTATTATCTTTGATATTTTATTGCATATGTTAAAATGATATTAATTATAAAATAAAAAGTTTTAATGTTTAAATAAATGTATTATAATTCTTTTATTTAAATAACTTTCTAAAATATATTTTGAGATAAAATAGAATAAAAATATTTAATATAAATTTTATTTAATATAATTAATTAATTATAAATTATATTTATATTTAAAATTTTTTAATTTCTTATTTTCTTTTACAATAATCTATTTAGGAATTTTTTAATATAAATATATTCTTTTTTAAATTTTTTTTAAAAAGTAAAATATTAAAAAAAATATTGTATTTTGTTTATTATTTATATAATAAAAAATATATACATATAAAAGTAAAGAGCATTTATATTAAAATATTTTATTGAAAGGTAAATTTTATTAAAAATATGTTTAAATGAAAATATAATTTATAAAGTGAACATAACTTTATATTTTATATATTTTAAATAGTCATATTCATAAAACCACCAACATAAATATTAATATCAATTATTGAATGAATCATTAATTATCAATATAATAAATAATTTCATGTAAAAAATGAATAAGACCATTGAAATTTAAAAATATATTTTAAAAAATAATAATAATAATAATAGTAATAACAAATTAAACAGATAAATAATAAAGCACATAATAAATAATATGAATATGGAAAATATAATTTTTATATAAATGTATGAAATATAAATTCAATAGGGAAATATGGATTCAATTTAAAAATAATAATTCAATATTTGATATTTAATATTTGAAATTTTAAATATTAATAACAAATTAAATAAATAAATAATAAAATTAATCCATATTTAATTTATTATAAATAAATAAAGTAGTGAATAACAAGTATTGTTATAATTTATTTATATTTAAAAAAAATAAAACGTATTAAAATAATAAAAAGAATCAAAAAAAAAAACTAAAAAAAATAAAATAAAAAAATAAAAATAAAAATAAAAATAATGATAATAATGAATAGTCAATCTATTTTATAATAAAGTATTTTAAATTAAAAATATAATATTTAATAATTATCCTAACGCTTTTTTTTTTTTTTTTTTTTTTTTTTTTTTTTTTTTTTTTGATTTGATTTATTATAAATATTCTTGTTTTAATATTATTTTATTTTAAATAAATATTTATAAACATTATATATAAAATATATAACAATAAATATATAATAAAAACAAAAGAAAATGGTACCTCCTCCTCCTCCACCGCCGGGTAATATTAAAATATTATAAATATATATTGTTATTATATATTATATTAAATATTTTATTTTTATTATTATTATTATTACTATTATTTTATATATTATAATATATCTGAATTATATTTAAATAATAAATGAACTTAATAAATATAATGCTGAACTGAAATTTTAAATATAACCTTAAAATTAAATATCAATGAATAATAAATAATACAGTTCCAGGACCACCACCACCACCACCAGTTGCGGCTAGTATGCCACCTCCTCCTACGAAAGGTAGAACTAATTTATTAAAAGATATCGAAAAAGGTAGAAAGCTTAGAAAAGTAAAAGATTCAGAAAAGAATGACCGTAGTGCTGCCTTTATTGAAAATAAAAGTAAAATAAAAATAAATAAAAATAAATAAAAATAAAATTATATATATATATAAATTCAGTGTTTTTTATAATTATAAATCTATAATTTTTATATAATCTTATTGTATATATATAATATATTTTAAATAAATCAATACATAATATGCTATATTAAATATTTTATATATATATATATATTGAAAATAGGTAGCAGTGGTGGTTCTTCAGGTGGTGTTGGTATGGGTGGCGGTGGTAGTAGACCAACGCCTAGTGGTGGCGGTCCACCACCAGGTAATCCTTTAGCAGGATTATTTGCCGGTGGTATGCCAAAACTTCGTAAAACTGGTGCTGATATACCAAGAGCTAATAACTCATCGCCACCACTTCCACCAAAAGTCAATTCATCATCAAATCCTCCTCCTCCACCGTCTAGATCTGTTCCTGTACCACCATCTAACTCATTTAATCCTCCACCTCCACCAGCAAGAACTATTCCTGTACCTGTACCACCAACAAGTTCATCTAATCCTCCTCCTCCTCCTGCCAGAACAATTCCTGTACCTGTACCACCAACTAGTTCATCCAACCCTCCACCTCCACCTGCGAGAACAGCTCCAGTTCCACCAACGAGTTCTTCTAATCCTCCTCCTCCTCCTTCAAGAAAACCAAAGAATTCACCTCCTCCACCACCAAAAAGAAATGCTCCACCAGTACCATCAAGAGCAGGAACTAAAGCTCCTCCACCACCACCACCAAGAGGTAATACAACATCCAGTGCTAGTAGAGTTGCACCACCACCTGTAAAACCAAGAACTAGTATTTCAGCAGTACCAAATGATGATTTATATGAAATGGAAGGACGTTGGAAATTTAGACGTGATCTTCCAAAGCCACCACCATATCCAGCTGCTTAAACATTTAAATTAAATTTAATATATAATTATAAAAAAAAATAATAAAATAAAATAAGATTTATATATTCAAAATAATAAATAAATAAAGAATAAATAATAGAGTGAATAAAAAAAAAAAAAAAAAAAAAAAAAAAAAA
Source organism: Neocallimastix lanati (nom. inval.) (assembly GCA_016946835.1). Lineage (NCBI taxonomy): Eukaryota > Fungi > Neocallimastigomycota > Neocallimastigomycetes > Neocallimastigales > Neocallimastigaceae > Neocallimastix > Neocallimastix lanati (nom. inval.). Next base: position 1,329,029 of record JACVTC010000026.1, read on the forward strand.
AAAAAAAAAAAGTATATATTTACATATATTAATATTATTATATTAAATATTGTTAATGTTTATATTATTCAATAAAATATGCTATTTAGAACTATTTAATAAAAAATAATAAATAAAAATAATAATATAATAAAATAGAAAATAATAATATAAATAATTACATTAATATTCTTTGAATAATATACATATATATTCTTTTATCATATTTATTCATTAATAATTATTATTATTATTATTAGAAGATTTATTTAATAAATATTTATTTTATTATATATAGATATATATATTAAATAATAAAATATGAATTATTTTTAATGTTTTAAATTAAATATTGAATACTAAAAAAAAAAAAAAAAAAAAAAAAAAAAAAAAAAAAAAAAAAAAAAACATTATAATGATGAAATCAACAATTAATGATTAAAAATAATTAAATAAATAAATAAATAAAATTTGTTAAGATGAACTGTTGTACCAGTCATTAGTGGTTCTCCTGAATTCCTTTTTAATTAATATAGTGAAAAACCTTTTACATCCAGTAGACTCAATGTTGAACCAATATGATAAAAAAAGAACTTCTATCACTATTCTTTTAAGTATATCTTAACACAAACAGTAATAATGAATCTCTTAATAATTATTTCTCTTAATTTGAAGTAGAGTTTAGGAAACATCACACACTGTCTTTTTTTACAGATGTTACTTTTTTGTTTTATCTTGATAAATGATTTAAATTAAATTATAATAACATTATTAACTATAAAATTTTTATAATATTCGCATTATATTACATTAACATTAATATTATTTATACAGTTTAGGTTTTAATAATTTCATTCTATTTTATACATTTTTTTAAATATTGTTCAATTATGATGCAGCTAATATATTAATTATATTAATTAATTTATAAATAATGAAACGAAAATGTGTTCTTTTCCTAGTCTAAAAAAAAAAAAAAAAAAAAAAAAAAAAAAAAAAAAAAAAAAGTTGTAGATTTAGAAAAGAAAATATGTATATACATATATATATATATATTCTTAAAACTCAAAGTCAACAACATCAATATATATATATATTTATTTATATTTATTGTAAATATATATATATGTATATATTTAATATTAATATTATTATTACACATTTTTTCTTTCTTTTTTTCTTTCTTTCTGTATTTCTTTAATTTATATTTCAAATTATTTTTTATTTTTCCTTAATTATATCTTGGTTCGTTTTCATTGCATGTACTAATTAAAAATTTTGAAGATATATTTAATTCCTATTAAACTATTCTGTTTTTCACTATATATTTAGAGTAAAATATATAATATTTATTAAAAAATAATATATAAAATAAATTTACTTGATTTCATTTAAACACATCAAATTTCTTTTTTAACATTTAAAACAGCCATGACATTTATTATTTAATTAAAATAATAATTATTTTTTGAAAATTAATTTCATCCTTCTTTGTAAAAAATTTTTATTTTTTATTCAATGAATAATGAATATCATTATTATCATTATTATTATGAATCCTTATATTAGTATTATTTTTATTTATTTAATCATTTATTCATTATCACTAATTAAAAATAATAATATAGATTTTAATCCAGTCTTACTTCTTTCTTTTCATCTATGAAAATGAAATTTAATTTCAAAGAATTCATTAAATTGGTAATTTTACAGTAATAGAAATAATAATAAATTATAATAAAGGACAAAAACAGGGAAGAGAATAAGAAAAATATTAGAATTTGTTTAATTCTAATATTTATAGAAATAAATATATAAAATGTATATAATTATTATTATTATTATTATTATTATTATTTTCTTGTTTTTTTTTTTTTTTTTTTTTTTTTTTTTTTTTTTTATTATTATTTCCAGTGTGTACCGTTTTGTTTTCAGCCCCCAGGGAGTAATAGGAATATTGAGGTAGTCACACTTCTAAAAAGGAAGTATTGTCCTATGCAGGACGACCTTACTGAAGGTTTCATCATAGACACTGGCACTCTGACATTCATATTAAAGCTGAGAAATTTTCTAGTTTTTTCTAGTACTACTTCTCCGAGTGATTATCCAGTTTGTAACTTCTTTAAAGAAGCTAGTCCAATATAGCCTAACCCATAGAATTTCCTACTAGCTCCCTTGGGGGACATACTTGGGAGTGGGATATTTCGCCAGGTTGCATTTCGCCAGGTTGCATTAGGACAAAATTTTTGAAAGCATATTAAAAAAATGTTGCATTTCGCCAAATTGCATTTCTCCAAATTGAAAATTATTAAATAAATAAATAAATAAATAAAATTAAATATTATGAGTGTGGGGCATTTCGCCAAATTGCATTCGCCAGATTGCGTTTCGCCATTTTTGAAAGCATGTGGCGTATTAAAAAAATATGGCATTTCGCCAAATTGAAAATTATTAAATAAATAAATAAATTAATAAATAAAATTAAATATTATTAATATCGAATAAAAACAATTTTAAAAAAAAATTATTTTGAATTAATAATTATTTATTTTATTCATTTATTTATATCAATACGCCACTTGTCGAAATGCAACCTGGCGAATAGCAACTTGGGGAAATGCAATTTGGGGAAATGCAACTCTCTCAGTATTTAGTCAGCAGATTGATTATTCGTAGTTTATCTACGTGCATATGAACCCATATACTCGGAATTTCCTCATAGGCGTATTACTGACAGTTACTAGCGCAACCCTTTCAGGCCCACTGTTAGGACAGTATCTAGTCTATATTACTCCGGAATTTAAGAATATTATATATAAATAAGGGGAGGGGGATATTCTTACCTTTTAACGGAAACCCTAACCACCATCTACCGTAAAACCTTTTGTTCAGGAAAAACCCAAAAATGGTTAAAGGGCGGGGTCGAACTAGGAGCCTTACGTAATGATAGTACGCAGACTAACAACCAGAATAGAACCTGATTCAACTCTATTTATTAATATAAAATAAAAAATCTATTCCAGAGAAAAAAAAAAAAAATGTTAAGATTACGATATATTTTATGTTTTAAATTTAAATAAAATAATATGTTTTATTAAAATTTTACTAAGCCAATATGTCTATATAGTAATATGCTATATAGATATATAATAATAATAATGAATAAATTTAAAAGGTTTGGTTTAATAAAAAAATTATTTAAAATAAACTTTAATAATTAAAAATATTAAATTAATTTGATTTTAAAATTATTTATTTCATTTAATAATGAAATATCTATAATATATTACTATTAGGGTAATTTTACAATAACCTTACAAAGAACATAAAAGATAGATTTTTACATCTTTCTTTTATACTTTGTAAGTTACATAATAATAATAGTATTTAATTATAAGATATTAATAATATAGTAATATAAATATTAATAAAATATAAGGATACATTTAATTATATAATTAATTTGAATAATTGAAATTAATATAGATATGTA